>JAVJIF010007423.1:0-247084 GCA_038442645.1 Agave tequilana | reverse complement strand
AGATTATTCACATATCTTTCCTTTAACAAATACTCGCTTAAGCGATTATACCACATGCAACCTGATTGCTTTAACTCATATAACGATCTTTGTAATTTTATCAATATGACTCTTTGAGTTTTGAATTTGATGCTTCAAGTATATTAAATCCTTAAGGGATTTTCATATAAATATCGCTATATAGCGACCAGTATAAATAAGTTGTAACAACATCCATAAGACGTATTTTTAAATGTTTAGAAACCGGTAGACTAATTAAATATTTAAATGTAGTTGCATCCATTACTGGAGAATACATTTCTTCATAATCAATTTCAGCCTTTTGTGAAAAATTTTTGTACAACAAGCTGAGTTTTGTACCTCACAATCTCGTTTTCCTCATTACATTTTCGCATAAAAATCCATTTATATCCCGTAGGCCTCACTGGTTCAGGCGTGAGGACAATAGGTCTAAATACTTTACATTTATTAAACAAATTCAATTCAGTCTTTATAGCATTTTTCGTTTAATCTAATCATGCCTATTTTGACATTAGTGACGGGTCTTGTAGACTGAATATCATATTCATGAAGATATATGTCATTAAAACTCAATAAATTTCTTTTAGATTTTGGTGATAACAAAGCATCTTTTATGAAAAACTTTGTTCCATTTGGTTATATGAAGCTGGTTTTACCAGTTCCTTCAATCAAGTCTACAGGACATGTTATTGCATTTATAATTGCCTTTGTTTGTGTAACACCCCGGATTATTAATCCCAATTTAATAATATAAATCTTGAGTTATTAAGACTATATAGAATATGAGAAAAAAACTTTGATATTGATTAATTTAGTATGTAATTAATTTCAATAATTTTAGGAATTTTGAGTGGTATGTATGAATATACATACATCATAGTTATTGTGCACATAGTACCTCAATGTATAAATATACTAGTATTATATATGAAATATGTGTATTTACTAAGTAAACACAATCATGAAAAAATTTTATATTTTTTTGTTAGTGGAGAGAGTAGGTGTGCATGGGAGGGGAGATCAAGGGCTTAGATCTTCTTGATTTGAGAATTGGACACTTAATGAAATGGGCTATGGAAAATTTGTAAAATTAGATGGGTATGGATCTTAAAAGAGTTCAATGAGAGTTCATCATCTTCATCCTCTCCCTAAAGGAGAAATCTCCATGGCAAGCCCTAAAACCCCTCAAAATTGAGATCTCTTCAACCTCTTTATCTCCCAACCTCTCCCTCTCTTGATTTCTCTTCCTAATTCAGTTTCTTTTTTTTCTCTTGGTGATGGCCGGTCATGGCACCGGCGGCAAGGCGAAGGTTCGACGGCCACGAAGAAGAGGAAGAAGTTTATAGGTGAGGGAGATCTTTCTTGATTTAAGTCTATTTTGTTTTTTTGAAATTTTCAGAAACAAATTCTCATAGTATGTAGTGACTAACTTGTATCATCTAAGGAAGTCTTTAATTTATGCTCCCCCATATTTTTCTTGTAAAAATTCTGGACAAAACAATCATTTTGAGTAAAATAGTGGATCTTCCTTATAGGTACAGAAATCTGTTAAACATCAGAACCTGTAATATTGGGTTCCGTTTACTTGTGTGTTAAGGCTAAATGGTATAGTATTATATTCCTTAGAAAGACAATCGAGTCTACTTTCCAACGGTTCATATTATGTTCTTATTGGATACCTATACCTTAAGTTATGACTGAAATATTGCATGTTGGTCAAAACTATCGTGCTGCAGAACTCATTTACAACTGATGAGTTTCTGAATATTTCGAGCAGTTTAATTAAATAAAACTTATCATGTGATATATCAATGAAAAGGTAGTGAAGTCTAATTTTTAATAAATCTTTCTTTATTCCATTTCAATATGTAGAATGAAAGTTATTATAAAAACTCCATTGGTTGTCTGAAAAGACTGAGCCATAGAAATGTGTTTAAGCAATAAGTTCATGACTAGTGACCACTGCTAAATCAAACTACTTATAGTATGTGATATATTATCTAAGAGATATATAAAGCCATAAGAGTCCACCTTTCAGTGGTTTATATCG
Organism: Agave tequilana; assembly: GCA_038442645.1. Classification (NCBI taxonomy): domain Eukaryota; kingdom Viridiplantae; phylum Streptophyta; class Magnoliopsida; order Asparagales; family Asparagaceae; genus Agave; species Agave tequilana. Next base: position 245,013 of record JAVJIF010007423.1, on the reverse strand, counting down.
CGTTCCGTTTAGATGTATGTGATAGAGGTTTTGTCGAAACACTACGAGTAGATTGAGGGATTTTTGCCAGAGTTGAATGGTGGTTATAGAAAGAGTGATTCTTGTTGATATAGAAAAGGTCCCACAAATCCGTAATGTGTAGGATTTGAACTTCAGGCTCATTAATTTACAAAGCTAAATTGTGTCATTTGATATATAAAAGAGAAATTTTGATATCAAAGAAGATGAGATTATACTCCGAATGTCTGCGCCTATAATGTCTTGGTTGATGCTCTAAGAAAGTCTAAGAGGTAGAATAGCTGAAAAAATCTCATGATCTTTAACAAAAGATTTAATTAAGTTATATTCGAAAGTTTGCAATTAGCAAAATATAAGTCATGAAAGTCTCAAAGGATATTTTGACCCTGTAAGGAAGAGATAGTACGTTAAAACTCTACTATCGCTCATTTTGACTATTCATTGTTAATTAAAAAATCACCGCTTTCTCCCCAAGGTACCAAATTTCTAGGGAAACTCTATTAAGTAAAAAGAGCAACTACGAATAGAATAAGAGTATGCTTATATATAACTCAAGTGTAGTCTAATTCCTTATCTACTTGCTTTGACACCTATTTGACAAGGTAATTATTTGTGCATACAATATCATTCTGTAAATTCACATCCATCTCCTAATTCTCTTGATCATCTGTACTTGAACTCCTTCTAGGCCCTTTGGACTATATTGCAGTAATATTGTATGCATCATATGTACTAGCAAGCGAAATACTCAAGTGACTCCTACAACATCACTATTTTACCTTCTAAATCTTGTGTATTTAAATTCACAAACAGTACACCTTAAAATGTAAGTATGGTAGGTGAAGTTTGAAAAATGTAACTCCAACTGTAGGAAAACTTCTATAGTGAAATGATTCAATGGCTATTCAATGAGCGAGGAAGTCCTGAATTGTACATAGAGTAGTTGAAAATTTTATCAAAGACTGTTAGATCAGGTCATGGACGAGTAACCCATGTTTATCATTCTTAAGGATCTTTTGCGCATAATTGATAAATTCTAGTAAACTTCGGCTATGTCTCTTCTTATTGTCGTCATTCAGTTTTATCATAAATAATTGCACTGCAAGTTAATGAAATCTTTCTAGTATCTTCAACTTTGATTCCGCATACTGCATTAGACTAATTTATTTATGTCGCAAAGCAATGATATAGTTTTCATAGGCAGGATGGAAAGATTTTGCGATGGTTCATTTAATAAATAATCAAGTTAGCTCAATGAACGATTGAAGGCTATAAGATACAAATTTAGGTTTAGAAGTCAAGTATTCATCTATGTCTATGAATACAACCATTAGGAATTAAGAAAGATAAGGCAAAACTACATTCGATAGTAAGACGCATATGTGTTAATCTAGTATATGTTAACTTAATTAAGTACCCTCGTACCCTGACTTCGAACATCTAAGCCTCTTCCTAATTTACATGTGAAGAGGGGTTAATTAATTAGTGTAGAATAAGAAGAAGATATGATGGTATAGTTAGTAAAAACTATACGAGTGTATAAGTAAAATTTAAATCCAAGATGTGCTAACTGAAAGTGATTATAGTCAAGTGGATTAATTAACACTACCGGTTATATAATAGGATGTATGAAGGGTGGAGTATAACTAACTATAAGACTTACTAGTATAAATTAGGAATATATGTATTAAAAGTGTAATCAATGGTTAGACGAAACATTGAACGGTTGACATTGATAATATTTTTTGTGTAAAATGATTATTGCATATGAATGATACTAAAGTATGAATGTGATTAAGTGTGACATGATGTGTACAGTTATACATGCTCATACACATACACCTCTATTTGGATATGCAGTTGTTGATAATATGAATGAAAACTCAATCTATATGAATGAGATACGTCACTTTACTGTTGACTTACAACTCATGTGTGAATGTATAACCAATGAACCATATACATCTTATTGATGAATTGATTGTTATCTGGGTATACATATACACATGCAGTGAATCACATGAAATTCTTCAGTAATGGAGTTGATTAGCTGGAAAACAAACCATAGTATTTAATTGATATTCATATCATTACTAAATTGGTTGCTATTAGCGTGTAAATATAAACATGTCTTTTGCATTCATGCTCATTGGAGGAAGGGGCCGGGGGAGCCGATAGGAGGGAAAAACAGTATTATTGTATTATATACGTACATATATATAGAAGGAATGGCCGATCAGGAGCCGGTAAGAGGGGAAGACGGTGTTATTGTTATATGATATTTATACGTACACACACACGTTATATATAGGAGGATGGAGTCAGGCAGGAGCCAGTAGGAGGGGGAAGACGGTGTTATTGTGTTATATATCTTTATAGAAGGAGGAAGGGGCTGGGCGGGAGCCGGTGGGAGGGGGAAGACGTAGAATTTTCACACTTAACATGTGAATTGCATATGCATATGAATAACGTATAATACGTATCTCATTAAATGTGACATGTAAATGTTGTGAAGTGTAATGTGATATTGCGATATGTGAAGCGTGATAAGATTATGATATAAAAGTATGTTTTGTGATACATGTGTTATCTAAATGCATAAACTATATATAAGATAGTGGGAGTGTGATTGACGCGCCCATGCATGATATATGAAATACATATTTGATACATACTATGAATACATAAGAAGAATTTGATAATAAACTATAATTGCCGAGCTAATATTTTACTGAACTTATAGACCTTGTAACATGTGGTATAGAATAAGGAAAATGTCATAAAAAATCAATGACCAAAAGAGTCAGACCGTCCCCGAAGATTATGGAGCCCAATTGTTTCATGATATGTTATTAATTTTATGTTTCTCTTATTCATCCAGATCTGTTCTATTACTCGAAAAATCATGCTTATTATTGATTATATTCACCATTCTCTGATTTTCTTTTATCTCTACTCACTGAGCTATTAAGCTCACCCCTCCCAGTTTCATGTTTTCAGGTCGCATCATGGCAGAGAACCAACTTTAGGTTTATACATTTTGTAGAAGAATTTTCTAATAATGAATGTATAGAGGATGTAATTTAGTTCTTATTGTATATGTTCATTATCCTATTTGACGTGTACTTATAGCAAATGTTAGTATTGTGAGATGGATAGTCTGAATCCATATATTGTATGGGGATATGAGTTTAGTTATGATTATAATGAGTTGGATTTAAAGATATTTTGACATTATTCTATGGATGCCGAGAGGGGTGCTCTCGAGTATTTAATTATTGTGTTTTCATATAAGTAGGTCGTTGTGAGCTGAAATATTATTATGATTGCGTGGGTGATTGTTGAGTTTGATTTATATGCTTGGATTAAGAATAAGTAAGTTGGTGTTGACTGAAATTATTGTGATAGGAAATGTATATTTGGACATATCAGTATTTACAAAAGAGGTGCTGCCGAATTTTCAAGAATATTGGAGATGAGAATGATAATCTGTTGATCATTATAGATGTTTATGTAAATTGAGATTATTAGAATTTGGGACCGTTTCAATTGATATTAGAGCGCAGGATATAGAATGAGGATGGACTTAGAATAATTATAGTTGAAAGAGAATTGGATTGATAAGGCTGATTGTTATGACTGATATGCATGGTTATATTTTGTATGTATGTGAAAATGTTGTTTGATATAGTTGGTTTAAGGGGTAGGAGTTCTTACGTGTATGATTAATCGCGAAGCGCGAGATATTTGATCACTGCCTTATATTCGGATTATGATACCCACATGCCATAATTCGGATGTGTTCTGCTAGGGTGTGGGCTCTCAGTATGAGCTGCCAGTAGTATGTGACACTTAAGTAAGGAAATGATTAAAATATCAAGTGAGTCAAGATTAATTTGAATCGTAAGGACATAGTATAGAATTGATCAAGAGATAATGAATCTTGAGGTGAATGATCGAGAAGGATATTCATCAAAGAAAGATTTTATGATATGCAGAAGAAATGTGAAAATTTTATACTTACTCAATTCAAGTAGTAAGTTTCGAGGACGAAACTTTTGTAAGGGGGTAGAACTGTAACATCCCATATTATTAACCCCAATTTAATAATATAAAATCTTGCGTTATTAAGACCATATAGAATATGAGGAAAAAAACTTTGATATTGATCAATTGAGTATGTAATTAATTTTAATAATTTTAGAAATTTTGAGTGGTATGTATGAATATACATACATCATAGTTATTGTGCACATAATACTTCAATGTATAGATATACTAGTGTTATACATGAAATATGTGTATTTACCAAGAAAATACAACCATGAGAAATTTTTATATCTTTTCTGTTAGTGGAGAGAGTAGGTGTGCGTGGGAGGGTAGATCAAGGGCCTAAATCTTCTTGATTTGAAAATTGGACACTTGAATGAAATGGGCCATGGCAAACTTGTAAAATTAGATGGGTATGCATCTTAAAAGAGTCCAATGAGAGTTCATCATCTTCATCCTCTCCCTAAAGGAGAAATCTCCAAGGCAAGCCCTGAAACCCCTCAAAATTGAGATCTCTTCAACCTCTTTCTCTCCCACATCTCCCTCTCTTGATTTCTCTTCCTAATTCAGTTTCTTTCTTTTTCTCTTGGTGATGTCCGGTCATGGCATCGGCGGCAAGGAGGAGGTTCGACGGCCACGAAGAAGAGGAAGAAGTTTATAGGTGAGGGAGATCTTTCTTAATTTAAGTCTATTTTATTTTTTTCAAAATTTTCAAAAACAAATTCTCATAGTATGCAGTGATTAACTTGTATCATCTAAGAAAATCTTCAATTTATGTTCCCCACATTTTTCTTGTAAAAATTCTGGATAAAACAATCGTTTTAAGTAAAATAGTGGATCTTCCTTATAGGTATAGAAATCTGTTAAACATCAGAATTTGTAATATTGGTCTCAGATCACTAGTGTGTCAAGGTTAAATGGTACAGTATTATATACCGTTAGAAAGACAATCTAGTCTACTTTCTAATGGTTCATACCATGTCCTTATTGGATACATGTACCTTAAGTTACGACTGAAATATTGTATGTTGATCAAAATTGTCGTGCTGTAGAACTCATTCACAACTGATGAGTTTCTGAATATTTCGAGCAGTTTAGTTAAATAAAACTTATCATGTGATATATCAATGAAAAGGTATTGGAGTCTAATTTCTAATAAATCTTTTCTTGTTCCATTTCATTATGTAGAATGAAAGTTATTATAAAAACTCCATTGGTTGTCTGAAAAGACTGAGCCATTGAAATGTGTTTAAGTAATAAGTTCATGACTAGTGACCACTGTTAAATCAAACTACTTATAGTATGTGATATATTATCTAAGAGATATATAGAGCCATAAGAGTCTACCTTTCAGTGGTTTATGTCATGTCCCGTTTGGATGTATGTGATAGAGGCTTTGTCGAAACACTACGAGTAGATTGAGAAATTTTTGCTAGAGTTGAATGGGGGTTGTAGAAAGAGCGATTCTTGTTGATATAGAAAAGATCCCACAAACTTTAATGTGTAGGAATTGAACTTCAAGTTCATTAATTTACAAAGCTAAATTGTGTCCTTTGATATCTAAAAGAGAAATTTTGAGAACACAGAAGTCTCTCAATTAAACCTAAGCTCTCCTTTCATTAAAATTTTGTATACAAAGAAGATGAGATTATACTCCGAATGTCTACACCTATAATGCCTTGGTTGATGCTCTAAGAAAGTCTAAGAGGTAGAAAAGTTGATAAAATCTCATGATCTTATAATAAAAGATTTAATTAAGCTATATCTGAAAGTTTGTAATTAGCAAAATATAAGTCATGGAAGCCTCAAAGGATATCTTGACCTAGTACATTGGAACTCTCCTATCTCTCGTTTTGACTATTCATTGTTAATTAAACAACCTCCTCTAACTTTCTCCCCAAGCTACCAAATTTCTAGGGGAACTCTATTAAGTAATAAGAGCAATCACGAATACAATAAGAGTATGGTTTATTACATAACTCAAGTGTAGTCTAATTCCTTATTTACTGGCTTTGACACCTATTTGATAAGGTAATTATTTGGGTATGCCATATCATTCTGTAAATTCACATCCATCCCCTAATTTCTTTGATCATCTGTACTTGAACTCCTTCTAAGCCCTTTGGACTGTATTGCAGTAGTGTTGTATGCATCATATGTACTAGGAAGCGAAATACTCAAGTGACTCCTACAACATCACTATTTTACCTCCTAAATCGGGACTTGTGTATTTAAATTCACAAATAGTACACCTTAAAATGTGAGTATGGTAGGTGAAGTTTGAAAAATATAACTCCAACTGTAGGAAAACTTCTATAGTGAAATGATTCAATAGCTATTCAATGAGTGAGGAAGGCCTGAATTGTACATAGAGTAGTTAAAAATTTTGTCAAAAACTGTTAGATCAGGTTATGAGCGAGTAACCCATGTTTATCATTCTTAAGGATCTTTTGCGCATAATTGATAAATTCTAGTAAACTTCGGCTATGTCTCTTCTTATTGTCATCATTCAGTTTTATCACAAATAATTACACTACAAGTTGATGAAATCTTTCTAGTATCTTCCACTTTGATTCCGCATACTGTATTCGACTGAGTTATCCATGTTGCAAGCAATGATATGATTTTCACAAGCAGGATAGAAAGATTTTGTGATAGTTTATTTAGTGAATAATCAAGTTAGCTCAATGAACGATTGAAGGCCGTAAGATACAAATTTGAGTTTAGAAGTCAAGTATTCATTTATGACTACGAATACAACCATTAGAAATTAAGAAAGATAAGGCAAAATTACATTCGATAGCAAGACGCATTTGATTTAATCTTTTATATGTTAAGTTAATTAAGTACCCCCGTACTCTGACTTCGAACATCTAAGCCTCTTCGAAATTTACATGTGAAGAGGGGTTAATTAATTAATGCAAGAATAAGAAGAAGATATGATGGCATAGTTAGTAAAAACTATATGAGTGTATAAGTAAAATTTAAAACTCATGATGTGCTAACTGAAAGTGACTATGGTCAAGTGGATTAATCAACTCTACAGGTTAAATAATAGGATGTATGAAGGGTAGAGTATAACTAATTACAAGACTTACTAGTACAAATTAGGAATATATGTATTTAAAAGTGTAATCAATGGTTAGACAAAATATTGAATGGTTGACATTGATTATATTTTGTATGTAAAATGATTGTTGCATATGAATGATACTGAAATTTGAATATGATTAAGCGTAACATGATGTATACAGTTATACATGCAAATACGCATACACCTCTATTTGGACACGCAGTTGTTGATAATATAAATGAGAACTCAATCTATATGAATGAGATATGTATATCACTTTACTGTTGACTTACAACTCATGTGTGAATGTATAACCAGTGAACCATATACATATTATTTATAATAGAATTACTAAATAGGAAGGTGAACTGTAACTTATATTTGTATACGCATATACAGTGAATTACATACATTCTCCAGTAATAGAAGTGATAAGCTGAGAATCAGACTATAATAAATAGTCAAATTGTTATAATATGATGAATTGATTGTTATCTGGGTGTACATATACACATCCAGTGAACCACATGAAATTTTTCGGTAAAGGAGTTCATGAGCTGGAAAGTAAATCATAGTGTTTAATTGATATTCATATCATTACTACATTGGTTGCTATTAGCGTGTAAATATAAACATGTCTTTTGCATTTATACTCATTGGAGGAAGGGGCCGGGGGGCGCCGGTAGGAGGGAGAAGACGGTGTTATTGCATTGTATATGTACATATATAGGAGGAAGGGGTCGGGCGGGAGCCGGTAGGAGGAGGAAGACAGTATTATTGTTCTATGATATTTATACATACACACACAAACACACATATATATAGGAGGAAAGGGCAGGGCGGGAGTCGGTAGGAGGAGGGGAAACAATATTATTGTGTTATATATCTTTATAGAAGGAGGAAAGGGTCGGGCAGGAGCCGGCAGAAGGGAGAAGACGAAGAATTTCCACACTTCACGTGTGAATTGCATATGCATATGAATAACGTATAATACGTATCTCATTAAATATGACATGTGAATGTTGTGAAGTGTAATGTGATATTGCGATATGTAAAGTGTGATAAAATTACATGATATAAAAGTATGTTTTGTGATGTATGTGTTATCTGAATGTATAAACTATATATAAGATAGTGAGAGTGTGATTGATGCGCCCGTGCATGATATATGAAATACGTATGTGCTACATATTATGAATACATAAGAAGAATTTGATAATAAATTATAATTGTCGAGCTAATATTTTTACTAAACTTATAAACCTTGTAACATGTGGCATAGAATACGGGAAATGTCATAAGAAATCAATGACCAAAAGAGTCATACCGTCCCCGAAGATTATGGAGCCAAATTGTTTCATCATATGTTATTGATTTTCTGTTTCTCTTATTCATCCAGATCTACTCTATTACTCCAAAAATCATACTTATTATTGATTATATTCACCATTCTCTAATTTTCTTCTATCTCTACTCACTGAGCTATTAAGCTCACCCCCTCTCAGTTCCATATTTTCAGGTCGCATCATGGCGAAGGACCAACTTTAGGTTTATGCATTTTGTATAAGAATTTTCTAATAATGAATGTATTAAGGATGTAATTTAATTTTTGTTATATATGTTCATTATCCTATTTGACTTGTACTTATAGCAAGTGTTAGTATTGTGAGATGGATAGTCTGAATCCTTGTATTGTATGGAGATATGAGTTTAATTATGATTATGATGAGTTAGAGTTAAAGATAGTTTGGCATTATTCTATGGATGCCGAGAGGGATGCTCTCGAGTATTTAATTATTGTGTTTTCATATAAATAGGTCGTTATGAGTTAAAATATTATTATGATTGCGTGGGTAATTGTTGAGTTTGGTTTATTTGCTTGAATTGAGAATAAGTAGGTTGGTGTTGGCCGAAATTATTGTGATATAAAATGTATATTTGAACATATCAGTATTTACAAAAGAGGTGCTGCTAAAATTTTCAAGAATATTAGAGATGAGAATGATAATCTGTTGATCAATATAGATGTTTATATAATTGAGATTATTAGAATTTTGGACCGTTACAGTTTGTTTTAAATCAAAGAAGTACATATTATATTTGAGAATAGTGTGCGCTGTACCACTATGCGGTATGCAAATATTCTCAGTATTGAATTTGGCTCCATCGTTAATATAATCCATACCAATCTTTATGCAACGATAAATAATTTGATGAGAATAAAATTTCAAATATATTATTATAAATAAAATATTACATTTAAAGATAATTTTGACAAACATAAATGACAAAGCATAGTAATATATTCATATATCTATTTTTCACTAGTATCCTTCTCAACAAAATCAACAGTAAAATCTGAAGCCTCAAGATGAGTTGAATCATCTTTATGATCATGATGGTCAGTGAAATTCACTTTTTTCCTTTCTCTTTTAAGGATGCCTTATAAAGTTTATAAAGGTGCTTCGGTGTTCGACAGACTTGAGACTAGTATCTTTTGGAACCACAATTATAATAAGAATCTTCAGGATTTCAGAGAGAATTTTCACGAACATTTTTTCTTTATCATGTATTTCCACATGATGCTTCTTGTGAATCACGTTGTTTTGTGAATGGTTGTAATAACCACTTTGACCTTGTGAATGGTTGTAATAACCACTTCAACCGCATCCATGGCCACGGTCACGACTATGACATGATTACATCCTCATCCATAAATTTTAGAAGATGCAGCATTTGCTTCTGAAAATGTAGTTGAACTAGTAGGACGAGACTGATGATTCTTTATCAAAAGTTCATTATTTTTCTCCATTACTAAAAGAGATGAAATTAGTTCAGAGTATTTCTAAAAATCATGCGATTGATATTGTTATTGCAGTGTTATATGAGATGTATGAAATGTGGAGGAAGCTTTCTCCAGCATTTCTTCATCTGTGATATTCACCCCCATAGAATTTTAATTGAGAGACTATTCTGAACATTGTAGAGTTGTAATCGCTGACTTTCTTAAAGTCTTGAAAATGCAAAATATTACATTCATCAACGATGGTTGAAAGCACAATTTACTTTTGGAGATCAAATTTTTCTTTGAGATTTTTTCACAAGACACTTGAATTTTTCACTGTGAAATATTCATATTTTAAGCACTTATCAAGATATCTATAAAGATAATCGTTTTTGTCTTATCTTGCGACGATATAGAATTCATCTCTTTTATTGTTTTATTGAGACCTATTGATTAGAAATGCATTTCTATATTAATGACACAATACATAAGACACTTTCCTGTATATCAAGTAGATGAACTTAAGTTTTGAAAATTTGACATGATGATAACTATAACAGAATACACAGATTTTATTAGAATCACAATATTATTATTTCAGAACAAATTAGTAAAACTTACATCTCAATCATAATAGCAGTAAACAAAAAAAGAAAATGAACAATAGAAGTAAAAGATTCAGTCGAAAAATCACTTGGAAACATATCTCTAACAAAAAGAGTAATAGTAAAAAAGTTGATGAGGACAATACTAAACTTTAAAAATGAACTAAATATCTTACGAAAATTTTAACTGAAAAACTTGTAGGGATGATAAAGAAATTGAGGATGAAGAAAGTTTGAGAAGTGAGTGATGGGGGTTTAAAATTCACCAATTTATAAAGAAAAACTAGTTGTTTATAGCCGTTAAAAAGAGAATCTTATTGATGGTAAAAATTAATGCATAATAGTACATATATTTATGAACTATAATATATGCCACTCTGTAAACATTTCAGTTGGTGCTTATACAGATATAAATAATACAGAAATAAATAATGAAATAAATATAGGCAAGCCACATTATTCGATAAATCTTTCAGTGGGTGTTTATATAGACATAAATAATAGAGCAATAATAATGAAATAATATAGGCAAGTCATATTACTCAGTAAATATTTCAGTAGGTGTTTATACAGACATAAATAGTAACTTTTTGTAATCACATCACATTACTATGAATAAGTGGCAGAGCCTAATTTATATATAGTAGTGGTGTTATATGAATATGATGAGTGGAGTAATCTATCTTTGTTTTTTACCTTGAGCTAATAAACGTAGATGCTTGTGACTAGAATTTTTCCTTGAGCTAATGGAGGTAGAGGCTTGTGATAGAATTAGAGTGCTCGTGTTGATAACGTGTTGTAAAAACTAAGAAATATAACACTGAGAGAGAATTTCATAAGAGATAGTAGAATGAGAAAACACTTACTGATTTTCGAAGTACATAAAAAATGAATCAGGAAGGGTCTATTTATAGAAAAACTTTGGGTTATTACCATTATTCACATAGTAATTACCTTTATTATGTATGGTTAGTAGTTGATGGTTGGAGATGGTAGATAGCCATGTTTATAACAGGTGATTTTTTCTCGATGTAAAATAGTCATAGATACAACGCACAAAGGTTATGATATCAGTCACTAAAGGTACTGAAGAATTACAGATCTCCTCTTTAGTTTTATGATGGATAGAGAACCTCTCTCTTCATAGATATAGCACAAGCCCTATTTCTATTGAATTCGCCCATAACATCTTCTCACAATTGTAAGATTTGACTCAAAATTGTTCTGTTTTATTAGATTTAAGAGAACACACTTGCATTATGATCCGAGAGTTGACTAAAATTGTCTGAGAACTATTTAGATTTGACAAACAGAATAAAATATTACGATAATACAAGAGTCTTTAAGTAAATTCAATAGATCAGGGGAGGTTCTCTAATCGTTTCAACAGAACAAGAATGTTTTCTGCAAAATCTAGCATAAAGAAGTTTTCTACATTTACCCTTTTTTTTTTTCCTGCCAGGTAACTGTTGACGTGTAAGATGGCATTTTGATCACTTTAATTGATTGATAGAACCGGCATGCCTTTTCACTGGTTGCTGGTTGCAAGAATGGGCTAAATCTATTGCAATAGACAAGAAACAACTAAATATAAGTTCAAATTTGTCAAGTAGTGATCCCCTACTTCGACGCGTTTAAAAATACGGAAGGAATTTCAAGTACATTTACAAAAAAGTTATAATTTTGACATAATCGAGCAAAGTATGGAGATCTAACCCATTGATAAAGTGGGCATTTAGGACCAAACTGAGACTTCACTAATTAATTAAATAGGAAAACAATCCATAGACATGACACCGATTTGTGGCGGCTCAAACTTATTAAGTATATTTTGAAAATATTGTAAGCGCTCACATTGTCACTGCTGAAGGAGAGAGAAATCGAGAAGAAGGAAAAAAAAAATGGAGGACCCTGACATCTTTGCATGTCCTTAATGGCTCTAAAATTCACACACACATATTTATAGATAACGGCAAACCTGACTCTTTACATATGCTTCAAAGGGCGTGTTTGTTTCGCCGCAAAACGCAAGTCGTAAAACTTCTTTTTCATTTTCCGTTGTTTGTTTCGCTGAAAAACAAGTTGCAAAATGTAACTCTTCTTTTCCCATTTGCAGTTATTGTTGGCCCAAAGGCCTATCACCCTAGTTTTGATGATGATCAACTCATAAAGTTATGTTTACTAATGATCTTGTGTTTAATTAGTGACAGATTCATTATCAAGATCTTAGTAGGTGCATAGCTCAACAAAGGATAAAATGTCAAGATTTGGAGCTAGCACGGTGTGATCCAAGGAGCTTTTGGATCAAGCTTGGACCAAGTCAAGAAGATGAGAAGACTTCAAGGGAAGACTTCAAGATCAAGACTTGTGTCTAGGTTTGTTTTTATAAGATTTTGTTTTAGTTAAAATGTAAAGGATAGAATAGTTGGTGGATTGCTCAAGTTCATATCACACACGCACTCTTGATTTATATGGGTTTTCATAAAAGATTTTTAGTTCTAAAAAAATACCGTTTTGGTTTTTTGTGTTTCAAATATACATGTGTTTTTAACCAAAACCATTTTAGAACTCTCGGTTTTTCTCGGTCGACCGTTCTGCTGATCTGCTCGACACTCTTTTAGTTTTCTAGTCATAACTTTTGATTCTGATATTCAATTAACATGATTTAAATTGCATTTTAAAGATTACTTTCAGAGCTACGTTTAATATTCAATAATCATTTTCTGATTTAAATGTTAAGAATGTCAAATATTGGGTTGAAATCTGAAAAACAGTTTACAGTTTCTGATTTGATACCTTTTAGTATTTTATTGATAACTTTCAATTACGAATTAATATTGATTTTATTTAAGTTGCATTAGACAGAAGACTTCAATATCTACAAATTCATCCTATATACTTATTCCCAAATTCGAACGTTTTAGACCTCAAAACTGTGCTCCAAGTTAACCTATTGTACAGAGGTCGGTCGACCGGGCGGTCGACCGCAACGGTCGACCGACGTGCACAAAAACGTGCACGTTTGGCGGGTCGACCGGGCCGGTCGACCGGAACTGAGAGCAGTGCTCTCTGTTCTTCTGGGTCGACCGGGCCGGTCGACCGGAGGCTGTAACGGTCGGATTTTTGACCGTTGGCGGTCGACCGGACCGGTCGACCGGCAGCTCTGACAGACCCCAACGGCTATATTTTTCTGGCCTATAAATTTGGGGGTTTGGTCATTATTTTGAGCTAAGATTTTGGAGACCTTTAGAGCCAGTTTTTCCCATACTTTCAGAAGAGTTTTCTCCACAAAATAGTGAGCAAATATTTCCTATCTAAAGGGAAGATTTTATAAAGAGTGTTAAAAGAGATTTCTTAAGTTTTTCACCATAGCTTTCATCCTTGTTTTCTCACACAAACACTTGAGCTTTCCATTGCTATATCTACCCTATAGGGAGTGTTATTGTGAGAGGATTTTAGGTGATCAAGAGTTGTGATCACCAAAGTTCTACTTTGTTCATTTGAGGAGGCGGGCAAGTGTGCTCGCGGTGGTTTAGAGTTCTTGTGTGAACTCGGTGGTTTGAGGTGCGGCCTCGGCGAGCTAGTGAGCTTGCGTGTGTACGAGACTAGGGAGTCCGAGGGCTTGTAGGTGTTTGCGGCACCGAGGAGAGATCCATTGGGATCTTGCATAGTGGAAATCCTTCGTGTGTCGAAGGCGGGGATGTAGAGCAAGTGTGCTCGAACCTCGAAACATACCCTTGTGTTTGCGATTGCCATCTCTCTCTCTCTCTATCTCCTTTATATCTTGCATAGCTTATATTGTCTTTACATTTACATGCTTGATATATCTTGTGTGCATAATTGATATATATACTTGCGTGGGATTGTTGCTAACACTTGTATTCAACCAAGAGAGCCAACGCGGCACCTCAACCCATTCAAGGGGAATCTAGAGGAGTTTGTCCAGAACCCTTCACGGGGAATACGGCAACACTTTTTGGTTATACGTGGTGTTTAGTGTATAAGATTTAATTAGGCCATAATTACTTTTAGCTTCCGCATTATTTGCATTATTTGGCATTAAGTGACCATTAGATTAGCCATCACCTATTCACCCCCCTCTAGGTGAACCTACAGTTACTACAGTTAAATTTGTGGTCATGTAAATCTCACTTTTACACTCATATTTTCCCACTTGCAATTGCTACAGTTAATTTTGTGGTCATGTAACTCTCACTTGTGGTACACTTATAGTTCATAACTGTTACTTGATAATTAATATATTATTAAATATTATTAAATATTCAATGTTTTAACAGTGTTCAATTTCTTATTTAATTATTTAATTATTTAATTATTTTATATTTTTAATCTTTAGTTTTTTTATTGTTTTTAATATTTTTTTAATATTTAATATTTTACTATTTTAACTTAATATTTTATTTAATAGTTTATTATTTTATTAATACTTATTCCATTTTTATTATTTTATTTAGAGTTAATATTTTATTAATATAACAATATTATACTTTAATATAAAATTATTATATATTTAATTATTTATTTTTTAATATAAAAAATTACTTTATTAATATCATAATATATTTTATTATTATATTAATATTTTATTATGTTAATATTGTAATAATAATTCAATATAATAATACTATAATGATAATTTATTATTAAATTATAATTATATTTTACTTTGTTAATTTTATATTTCTATAATATTACAATAATATTATAATAAAATTTATATTATAATAAATTTCAAGTATTGTTAATATTATAATATTATAACTATATTTTATTAATTTTGTAAGTTTTTTAATATTTATATTTTATTAGTATTCTTAAAATTTTATTAATGTTCTTTAGATTTTCTTGAAATTTTATATTATTTATTTAGTTAATATTTTAGTAATATTTTACTATTTATATTAATATTTTATTAATATTATTGTTATAAATAAAATAATAAGATTATTAATTTTTTATCTCAAATTTATTAATACAAATTAATTTGCAATAGTAGTTTAATTTAATAGTATTTATAATATTTAAATCATTGCTACAGTTAATTTTGTGGCCAACTTTTCCACTTACACTTTTACATTATCAACCAAACACCGTGAAACACAATATACTTTATCATTTACACTTTCACTTTATCTACCAAACACCGTAAAACACAATATACTTTTCCATTTACACTTCACTTTATCAACCAAACACCGTAAAACACAATATATTTTCTCTGCTACAGTTTACTTTTTCCATTCTCATTTTACGACTTACGACTTGCGACGTTTTGCAACGAAACAAACAGGCCCAAAGATTTCGCTAGTCTCAGCCGATATAATAATTATGACTGGCAACATTCTCACACAGAAAATCAAACAAATAATTTCGAATGTCTTATCCGGTACAATATAGATGGGCCACAATTTTCTTTTAATAAATAGGTCAAATATATAAAGAGATATTTGTGCTACAGCCGTAAGCTAAGAGAACTGGCGTTATGATTTGATCACAGTCTTAAAATATTTCAGATATTCTCGACCTAATTAGCATTGCGATTATAGTAGCAGCCCTCACAAAATGCTGCGATCATAATCGCAGTATTCATAAAAACACTACGACCATGATAGCAATCTCCACAAAAACACTGCGATCATGATAACAATACTCGCAAAAAATACTACGATCATGATAGCGCTGTGATCAGGATCTATGGTTGAGATTCAGCCACGTCGCTGCCAACTGAGAGTCTCATAGGAGGTACATTTTCTCATATATAAAATACTGAAGATATCTTAGAAATGAATCAAGCTATACCTGCAAGTAGAAATGACTCTAAATAGCATAGACGTTAAACATTTCTTTCTTGCTTGGGCAATAAATAATGGAGATATAAACAAAGTTTTGGTAAACTGCGCTTTAGATCTTAATAATTGGCCTTTTTGGTTCTTGTAATTGACCGTAATTCATAAGTTGTAAATGAGTCACATGAAGTTTTACAGTATTTGGTTTGTAATAAAAAATTGTAAGTGAAAAGTGTATTGTGTTTTATGGTGTTTGGTTGTCGTAATGTGTAAGTCATAAGTGGAAAAGTTCACCACAAATTAACTGTTTGATGATTTAAAAATATTAAAAATATATTAAAGAATACTAAAAATAGTAAATATTAAAAATAAAAAATTAAATGATTAATAATTAAAATAAATATTTTAAAAATATAATATAATAAATAATTGATTAAAAATTAAAAAATATTAAAAACTAAAAATTGAAAATTTGAGAATATTAAATAATAAAAAATAAAATCTAATAATCAAAACTTATTAAATTTAAAGTAAATATTACTTATAACTGTCCCAGTTATCTAATATCCTCAATTAACTTAAACATCTTTAATAATCAAAAGATTATCATAATCGTCTATAATTTCTTAAAAATTTCGACAGCATCTCCTTTGTATTTAGTCACTTACTCTAAATACATAATACACCCATATCAGCCTACACGACTCATCTCAATCCAAATACATAAATCAACTCAAAGTTCACAGTCATAATAAGATTTCGGCTTGACATCGCCTACTTATCAAGTCCATAGATCAAATAGATATCGCTACTAATATCAACTGTAATATGAGTACCCCTCTCAATATTCACAACATAACTCAGAATTTTTATAACTCCAACTTAATTATTGTCTTTACAAACATCTCATTTATACATCAATATATCTAACAAGAATAATACATGCTACAAGTACATATCAACTAAAATTATAAGTATGTACAATAAAATCTTTCAAAGTAATAACACATTACTATATCTGTAATAAGTTTAATAGTAATGAAACTTCTCCTCATAACGCCCAAAGCCTAAGCTGAGCCTCCATCTCGCTGCAACCTGAAAACATGAAACTGGGAGGGAGTGAGCTCGACAGCTCAGTGAGTAGAGTTAGAAAAAAATCAAAGAATAGTGAACATAATCAATAATGAGCACGATTTTTCAAGCAATAGGACAAATCTGAATGAACAAGAGAGGCAGAAAATTGACATCTCATTCTATAACAATCAAGATAATTGTCTCCATGATCTTCGGGAACGGTCTAATTCTTTTGGTCATAAATTTCTAAACACTTTCTTGAGTTCTCATTCTACATGTGATAGGTCATCTTATGTATATGCAACAAATATTACCCACGTATCTTGTATTCCACACACGGTGATACACCAAACATAATAACTAAGTCATAAACATAGTTTGTCTCCGA
The DNA here is from genome assembly GCA_038442645.1 of Agave tequilana. Taxonomy (NCBI): domain Eukaryota; kingdom Viridiplantae; phylum Streptophyta; class Magnoliopsida; order Asparagales; family Asparagaceae; genus Agave; species Agave tequilana. The sequence goes on along the minus strand of JAVJIF010007423.1, from coordinate 227,213 downwards.
ATAGCACATGTATCACAAAACAAACTTTTATATCATATATTCATATCACACTTCACATATCACAATATCACATCATACTACACAAATTCACATGTCATATTTAATGAGATACCTATTATACATTATTCATATGCATATAAAATTCACACGTGAAGTGTGAAAATTCTCCGTCTTCCCCCTCCTACCGGCTCCCGCCTGGCTCCTTCCTTCGTATATATATACATATATAAAACAATAACACCGTCTTCCCCCTTCTACCGGCTCCCGCCCGGCCCCTTCCTCCATTATATATATGTATATGTATATATCGTATAACAATAACACTGTCTTCCCCCTCCTGCCGGCTCCCGCCCGGCCCCTTCCTCCGTTATATAGATATATAAAATAATAACACTGTCTTCCCCCTCCCACCGGCTCCCGCCCGGCCCCTTCCTTCAATGTGCATGAATACAAAAAACACACATATATGCATACATACAGAGAACAAGCAATTCATCATACAGATAACAAACAATTCATCATAATACGAAGTATCAACAAATTACAATAGTTTGATTCTCAGCTCATCAATTCTAGTTCCGAAGAACTGCATGTGATTCATTTTATATACATATATGTATATAATTTTCAAGTTAACACTGTAGTGATCCATTCACTTCATTTGTATCAATTGAGCTCCCTTTTCACGTCATTAGTTATTGATCTTCTTGATCATGTATTGATTGTTAACTGTGGCAATTTTAACCATATACTACTCCAATATCCATTTCCAACTATATAAATCTTAATTATACTTGTAGTATCAGTTTACTCACGTTTGACATTATCACGTAAGTTAAGATGATAAGAAAAAGAATCAACTTCAAATACTACATTCCCATGGATGAGAGGGTCGATACATGATGCTCTGTAGTATTTAGATTCTTGAAGCAATCCACGAGAAGAGCACTATTAGAAGTGACTTGAAGATATAAAAAGAGTTGAAGAAATGAAGAAGTATTCTTAATTGAATGCATTTGCAGAGGATTAATGGAATCCTCGAGTTCATTTAATCTCAAAAACTAAGACTTGAATAAAAGGAATGTTTCCAACCAAAAAGAGAAAATAATAATTTATACAGTTGTTTTTAAGATTGAGAATTATCAGCTCACTTGGCTCGTTAAAAATTTATTGTAGTCTTTCCTTCTTCGATGAAAGCTTAATAAGAAGCAACGTTTGCAAGAAGAATACTTTTATTTCTATAATTTCTTTGGTAGAGAAATGTTACAAGTTAGTTATGTATTCATAAGAAACAAAAAGAAGGTTCCAGTAATTGATAATCTAGAAGAGAGGATCCTCAAGTTATTTCAGAATCTCCTATATTGGAGACAAAATCTCTATTCTCAGACATCGGCATTGTTGTTTGAGTTATCATACTTGTCTTATAGGAGGGGAAAAAAATATATCTTGCTATCAAGTTTTACTAACAATTTGACAGTTGCCAATAACCTTTATCATTCTTTTCTTTTTTTTTTTTTGTGAAAGGTTCCCTATCCAAATTCACTGTGCACCATTAGACTTAATGGTGCATGCGCATGAATCACTTGACCTACGTTATCAAAGGGAATTCAATGAAAAGGTTCACTTAGCTCGCTGCTACCTATCTTTCTACTGAGCTTATGCAACTCGCCCACGGCTAAATATTAGCACCTTCTCTGATTTCAAGTGATAACATGATAATTGATCAAGGAATAGTCGTATTCTAGGTTTATGAGTCAGGACCCTGAATTAATATTTTTTTTCTCCTTACATGCATTAGTATAGTTGAGTTTCAAGTCCACATCAACTTGGTTTCCTTCCTTTCAGTAATCCAAGTTTCATGAAAAGAACAGGAGAAAATGAAAACGTTGACTATTTCGCATGCCCGTCTCATAAGCGCCTTGGTCTCAACGACGGGTAATCAGTCCGCTTTGACTTTTCGCATCTGATTGAGAACTATATGCTTAACAACTAGGAATTCTCCATTCTTTCTTACCGGGATAGAGCTGTAGGTTCACCTAGAGGGGGGGTGAATAGGTGATGGCTAATCTAATGGTCACTTAATGCCAAATAATGCAGAAGTATAAACTATTATGACCTAAACTAAACTCTTACACTAAACACCACGTATAACATAAGAGTGTTGCCGAATTCCCCGTGAAGGGCTCTGGACAAACTCCTCTAGATTCCCCTTGATAAGGGTTGAGGTGCCGCGTTGGCTCTCTTGATTAAATACAAGTGTTAGCAAACAATCCCAAGCAAGTATAACAATTAAGCACACAATATATCAAGCATGCAAAGATAAGACAAGTAATAGCATGCAAGATATAAACAAGAGAGAGAGAAAGAGTGAGCAATCGCAAACACAAGGGATTTATTTCGAGGTTCGAGCACACTTGCTCTACATCCCCGCCTTCGACACACGAAGGATTTCCACTATAATCGATCCCAATGGATCACCCGGTGCCGCAACACCTACAAGCTCTCGGACTCTCTAGCCCGTACACACGCAAGTCCCACAAGCTCGCCGAGGCCGCACCTCAGACCAAGAGTTCGCACTCGAACTCGAAACAACCGCGAACGCACTCATCCGCCTCCTCAAGAAACAAGAAAAGATCTCTTGGTGATCTAAACACTTTGATCACCAATAAACACTCTTGTTGGCCCAAAGGCCTTCCACCCTAATTTTGATGATGATTAACTCATGTAGTTATGTTTACTAATAATCTTGTGTTGTTTAAGTTTCAGATCATTAACCAAGATATTAGTTGGTGATTAGCTTCAACAAGGTGTTTAGAAGCTTTTTATGATGATTCCAGGGCCAAAGCGTCAAAATCACACATTGCCTAGCCCATGGATGGAGTTATGGAGCAAGTCTACTTGAAGATGAAGATCATCAAGAAGACTTAGGTATCCTACTTTAGATAGTGTGTTTAGATCCAATTTGTAAAGCTTAGTATAGTTGATATGCTCAAGTGCACAACACACAAAAGATTTATGTTTTGGTTTTGGTTTTCATGAATAGTAGATCAAAACAAGTTTACTTTATTTCTATGTATATTAGATATGTTCTAGATATACATACATGCTTTAACTTGCTAAAATAAACTTATTTTGATATCCCTATTCATGTGTTGAAAAATCAAGTTTGATAAAAATACAAGTTTTGTTTTTGATGAAATTTGCAAGACTCAAAAATGAATTGATATGATTGATATATGTCTTGAAATTTTTATCACAAGTTTGTGTTTCCATATAAAATGATAAAACTATTTTTGGTGATTTTTAGAAGTGTTAAAAGACTTTTAGAAAAATATTTTAACATGTTTTTCTGACCCAGATTGTTGTTCCAGGCTTCAACCAAGTCGACTTGGTCCTCTGACTAGTTGACTAGGGGAGGAGTCGGTCGACCGGGCCGGTCGACCGACGTGCACAAATCTGTGCACGTTTGGAGGCACTGGGACGGTCGACCGCTCCGGTCGACCGGGGCACTTACAGTGCTCTCTGTTTGTTTCGGTCGACCGGGCCGGTCGACCGCAGTTGCCCAACGGTCATATTTCCGATCGTTGGCGGTCGACCGGGCCGGTCGACCGTTGCCTGTCAGAGCTGCCAGCTCAGCTCTAACGGCTAGTTTTGTATTTGGGCTATATATACCCCATCTCTTCATAGTTTTTGTAGAAGTTTTTAAGGGCAAAAATTCCAGACCTTCTTAAGAGTTTTTAAAGAGTTTTCAAAAGTGTTTTGAGCTTTAAACTTCCAATTTGATTTGTGTTTTGGGTTTTTGGAAAATTAAAGAAAATAGGAATTTGGGATATTTGTATTGGTTTTCATTCTCTATCTTTTACAAGAGTTTTCTCAAGTATTTTCTTTGTTGCTTGTTTTCAAAAACACCTAATTTTTCACACTTGAGCTATCTTCTATCCTAATCTATTAGGATTATTTGTTTTGTGGAAAAGAGAGAAAAAGAGAAGTGTTTGAGGTTAAGCCTCTAAGTTGTAAACCCTCCTTACTTTTGTTCTATCCCTCTTTGGTAGAGGTTGATCGGAGTGGTATTGTGGTTGGATCCCTCTTCGGTAGAGGTGATTGTGTTTGTATTGGCTACGGACCTTATCGCTCTTCGGTAGAGGTGGATTGTGGTTGTATAGCCTCGGTGGCTTTGTAAGGATTGAGAGAGGAGTTCGGTACTCCTATAGTGGATTGGAAATCCTACACGGTGGTGTAGGCGGGGATGTAGAGCTAGGGGCTCGAACCTCGAAACATATTCGTGTGTTTGCGTTTGATCCAATATCTCTCAACTCTCTCTCTCATTAATTTGTGCAAAGCATCATACCTCATTCATATCATATATTGCTTGTGTTGAGCATAATTCATATTGTCATATCATATCTATTTGCTTGTGTTGTGCCTTGCATAATTCACATTGCTATATCTTGTATATGCTTGGTTGTTTGTGTGTGCCTCACTTGTACCTAATCAACAAGAGCTTCACATATCACCTCAACCCATTCAAGGGGAATCAAGAGGAGTTAGTCCAGAGCCCTTCATGGGGAATTCGGCTACACTTGTTGATTGTACTAAGTGTGTTGCATGATTTGCATTAGCTTCCGCATTTAGCGCACTTAGTTTTGCATTTAGTTTTAGATTAGCACTAACACCTATTCACCCCCCCTCTAGGTGTTCCCTTTCAATTGGTATCAGAGCTAGTGCTCCTGATACTTAGGCTTAACATCCTAGGAGTGAGATCCATTTGCTTGCTAATCTATTATTTGCATTTGCTTGTTTGCACACTCATATAGTTTGCCACGGACTTCATGACCCCACCTAGCTTTGACCCTTCCAACATTGATGTTTGGAAGTATAGGATGTCCATGTACCTAAAGACCCTAGGTTTGCATGTCTTTCTTGCGGCCACCAAGAAATGCTATCTTGGAGATCGCAATCATGTAGGGGCCAATGCACAAGCCCTTGGGGCCATTAGAAGCACATTATCTAAAGAATATCTTATACATGTTTCTAACATTGATTCCGCTTTTGTAGTGTGGAATATGTTGACAACCACCACCACCACCTCCGAGCTTCTATTGCCAAATCAACCGGAGGAAACTAGTGGAGAATCCGATTCACAATGCTTCATGGTCCAAGGGAATGACTCCCTTGAGGTACATTCGGAACCCCACTTAGAAAATGATGATTGTGCTAGTTCTTCAAATGATCATATTGATGCCCATACTTTGAATGAAGAACTTTCTATTGTGTGTGAAAAATTAACAGAAAAATATAAGATTTTGAAAAAGAAAAGTCTAGAAATTGAAAAAGAAAATAAATGTTTGCATTCTAGACTTAATTGTGTTTTACAAGAGAAGGTTGAGGTCTATAATGAAAGGGATGCATTAAGATCTCAATTAGATCTTGCACTTAAAGAAAATGAATTTTTAAAGTCTAAAAATAATTGTGAAACAATTTTGAAGAAAAATGAAAACTTATCTTCAAAAATTGATTTTGTTTTAAAAGAGAATGTTGATTTGAAAAATAAAATTATTTTCATTTCAAATGATTTAGATGTGTATTTAAAGAAAAATGTTGTTTTGAAAAATAAGATTGATGAACATGTTTGCCATGCCAGGGTAGTTTCACCTAGATCACCCCTTGCATGCTCCACTTCTTCTAAGACTAAAAATGATATAAACATGTTGAAGAAGAAAATAGATTGTTTGGGCTCCACTATGAGCCAATGTGCCATGAACCACACACGCTTGGAATCCTTGGTTCGAAAGAAACAAGTTCCAACTTTTATGCATGCACACCCTCCACGGCATACACATGCTTCTCACGGACACACCCATCACCATATGTATGCTCATGTGTACACTTGTACACATTGTGGACGTAAGGGCCACCTTACTAAATTTTGCTATGATAAATTACATACTCCTAATTTAGCAAAGAATTTTGTTTGGGTTAGAAATGAGACTAACCCCCATGGACCCAACAAGATGTGGGTACCAAAGACCACCCCTCCTATTATTTTTGATGTAGGTGTGGGCTCTCACATGACGTGAGAGTGATGACACCTTGGAGTGGATGCGTTCCGGACTTAAAGGAAATCAATTGGATGCATCACTTTCAAGAGAAGATTTGGTGGAGAGGACCACCATGTTTTGGAGACAAGGGAAGTTGCCTTCTAGGTTTTGGTAACGATTCCTAACTCCTTATTTTGTTTACATACTTTCCATGTTTATCTTTCATAGCATGTTTCATTGTTTAGTGGTTAGTATGAAAATGCCATGCTTATTAGACTTGTGATATACATGTTTAGTTATTTTGAGACACCCATGTTTAATATGGATAGATTCTTTTGTATTCTCACTATTTGGTTGCTATTGCGTATATCATATTTCTAATAACATGTGGATATTCATAATAATCATGTTTTTTTGTTTATCATGATGATTTTTATATTGTGTTTTGATACTTCATGTTAAGATTACTTGTTTAGATGTTAGTTTTCATTAAGACTAGGATTTATACGTGTACATATAGTGGGCCACAAATAAATCTATATATGTTTGGGCTTGATTGCTTATTTGAACCCATTAGATGTGTTAGTATAATCTAGTTTTGATGATTTATACATTTTTAAACTTGTATTCCATTTTTAGATTTGTTTTATGAGTTTTCACTTCATGTATATGTTTGTATTGCCAAACTTTAAGATATACATGTATACCCCTTGAGTCATTTGCCTTTCATGCAAATCTATATATGGACTCAATTGTGTTTAGGGATATGTATGTATACTTATTGTGTTGACAATTCATACATATACCTTGAAATGAAATGTGTTTGGTGAAGATTTAGCTTTTTCTTGATTTTGTGTTTAATTGTTTAACTTCATGTATATGTCTATCTTGTCCAAACTATTAGATATACATGTTTATCCTTTTGAGCCACGTGCCTTCATGCATATACACTTTGTGAACTCGTTGTGTTTCGGATATGTATGTATACTTTAGTTTGTATTAGACATATATATGCCTTGAAGATTAAATAAGTTTTGATGATTTTCGTGTTTTCAATGTTTAAGAAATAATTGAGCTTAATTGAATATTTTCATAATTATGATATTCACACTTTATTTGTACACTCACATTTATTGATTGCTCATGTTTTGTATTCATGAGTCATATTTGTGCCTAATTGAATTAGAGTGTTGATTATCATGTGGATTTCATGTTTTATGAAAATTATTTTTAGTTTATTCCTTACTTGAAGGATTTCGCACTAGTTAACAAGTTTTTCATTTTGACTAGTTCGTATTCTTCAATTGGGTAGTGATTTTCAAACATACTACATTTTCAAATCTATTTTTGAAAACTCCTACCTTCAATGGGAGGTTAGAAAGGAGATCATGATCATGTATGCTTTAAAATAAAAATCATTTAAAACTTGAAACTTGATTGGGTGGATTAGATTATATGAGCTATACCATGCTTTTATTGTTATGTCAATTGGTATCATTGAACTCTTTCAATTGGTATCATTTTGATCTTTGTGTATACTCATATGTTTATTGTGTATGTATATTTTCAATTGGTATCATCTATTGATGATTGGTACTCATTCTATTTCATACACATATACTTGTTTTATTTGTGCTTAAAATATAAATTTCTCACAAAATCTTGTTTATGCTAGTGCTTGAGCTTCAATTTTGTTTCAATTGATTACTTTTAAATTGGTATCAAGCCCATGCATCTTTTTAGTTGGTATTTCATAAAGGGGGAGAAAATCTAATTTTGTCTTTCAATTGGTGATTCTTCAATTGGTATTTTTTTCTCACTCTCTTACTTTATGATTGAAAATTTTATATTGGTATCATATATTTAATATGAAAATCATTTACAATTGGTATCAAAATTTTGTTTAGACATTCAAAATTTATTATGTTTAATTTCAATTGATATCAAGATGTTTCATGTGTTCTTACTTAAAATTGGTATCTAAAATTTTTTTTAAAAAAATACAAAAGTTTTGATTAGTATTGACTATATGCATATGGACTCATGATGAGTGTATCTTGTATTGAAGAGCTTAACATCTCTTCTTTATGTGGTACACGTGTGTAGGGGGAGCTTCACATCTCCTCTTATGCATTACATAATGTGTGTTATGTGAATTAGGGCTTAACATCCCTCTTTCATGTAATGCATATATGTAGGGAAGCTAACTTAGCGTCTTCCTCTTCATGAATGTATATAGCATATAACATCTATTGATCTTTATTTATTTTCAATTGATATCAAGATGCTTCATTGACATATGTATCTATTGATATCATGTTGTTTATAGTCACCCCTTATTGACCTTGTTTTTTTTGTTTTAGACATAAAGGGGAGAAAGATTTTTACCACTCATTTTATTGTTTGGATTGTTTAACCCCTTCTTGATCTTTTTGTTTGACAAAAGGGGGAGAAAAATTTGTTTGATTTGATTTTAATTTGTTTACCCCTTTGTTGATGATTGACAAAAAGGGGGAGAATTATTTGAGAGTTTAACATGTTTTTAATTATTTGAGAGTTTAACATGTTTTTATATATGCATACTTATGTTTTTGCATATATTAAGTTTTATTGGTAAGTTTTAAGTTTTATTGTATCTAGAGCATCTAGTGTTTTGTTAATGTTTTATTAATTTAATTGGTATCTAGAGCTTCTAGAATATGTTTTATGCATGTTGATGCATACATGTTTATATGCATACTTGTGTTTAGTTGTCTTATGCTTAACAAATAAACAATAGATATGCATATATGTTTTGTTTTGCAAATGTATGGAGATAAGAACTTGATGACTTTTTTGATTATTTGACATGTTGTATTTGCATACATGTCATACATTTGCATACATATTTTGAGCTTCATTGTCATATATTTTTATTTGTTTATGCATGAGTTAAGGGGGAGATTCTTTGAAGCTTAACTTTAATCCATGCATATATATAACTCCATGAGTTTTGTCATCATCAAAAAGGGGGAGATTGTTGGCCCAAAGGCCTTCCACCCTAGTTTTGATGATGATTAACTCATGTAGTTATGTTTACTAATAATCTTGTGTTGTTTAAGTTTCAGATCATTAACCAAGATATTAGTTGGTGATTAGCTTCAACAAGGTGTTTAGAAGCTTTTTATGATGATTTCAGGGCCAAAGCGTCAAAATCACACATTGCCTAGCCCATGGATGGAGTTATGGAGCAAGTCTACTTGAAGATGAAGATCATCAAGAAGACTTAGGTATCCTAGTTTAGATAGTGTGTTTAGATCCAATTTGTAAAGCTTAGTATAGTTGATATGCTCAAGTGCACAACACACAAAAGATTTATGTTTTGGTTTTGGTTTTCATGAATAGTAGATCAAAACAAGTTTACTTTATTTCTATGTATATTAGATATGTTCTAGATATACATACATGGTTTAACTTGCTAAAACAAACTTATTTTGATATCCCTATTCATGTGTTGAAAAATCAAGTTTGATAAAAATACAAGTTTTATTTTTGATGAAATTTGCAAGACTCAAAAATGAATTGATATGATTGATATATGTCTTGAAATTTTTATCACAAGTTTGTGTTTCCATATAAAATGATAAAACTATTTTTGGTGATTTTTAGAAGTGTTAAAAGACTTTTAGAAAAATATTTTAACATGTTTTTCTGACCCAGATTGTTGTTCCAGACTTCAACCAAGTCGACTTGGTCCTCTGACTAGTCGACTAGGGGAGGAGTCGGTCGACCGGGCCGGTCGACCGACGTGCACAAATCTGTGCACGTTTGGAGGCACTGGGACGGTCGACCGCTCCGGTCGACCGGGGCACTTACAGTGCTCTCTGTTTGTTTCGGTCGACCGGGCCGGTCGACCGCAGTTGCCCAACGGTCATATTTCCGACCGTTGGCGGTCGACCGGGCCGGTCAACCGTTGCCTGTCAGAGCTGTCAGCTCAGCTCTAACGGCTAGTTTTGTATTTGGGCTATATATACCCCATCTCTTCATAGTTTTTGTAGAAGTTTTTAAGGGCAAAAATTCCAGACCTTCTTAAGTGTTTTTAAAGAGTTTTCAAAAGTGTTTTGAGCTTTAAACTTCCAATTTGATTTGTGTTTTGGGTTTTTGGAAAATCAAAGAAAATAGGAATTTGGGATATTTGTATTGGTTTTCATTCTCTATCTTTTACAAGAGTTTTCCCAAGTATTTTCTTTGTTGCTTGCTTCCAAAAACACCTAGTTTTCCACACTTGAGCTATCTTCTATCCTAATCTATTAGGATTATTTGTTTTGTGAAAAAGAGAGAAAAGAGAAGTGTTTGAGGTTAAGCCTCTAAGTTGTAAACCCTCCTTGCTTTTGTTCTATCCCTCTTTGGTAGAGGTTGATCGGAGTGGTATTGTGGTTGGATCCCTCTTCGGTAGAGGTGATTGTGTTTGTATTGGCTACGGGCCTTATCCCTCTTCGGTAGAGGTGGATTGTGGTTGTATAGCCTCGGTGGCTTTGTAAGGATTGAGAGAGAGGAGTTCGGTACTCCTATAGTGGATTGGAAATCCTACACGGTGGTGTAGGCGGGGATGTAGAGCTAGGGGCTCGAACCTCGAAACATATCTGTGTGTTTGCGTTTGATCCAATATCTCTCAACTCTCTCTCTCATTTATTTGTGCAAAGCATCATACCTCATTCATATCATATATTGCTTGTGTTGAGCATAATTCATATTGTCATATCATATCTATTTGCTTGTGTTGTGCCTTGCATAATTCACATTGCTATATCTTGTATATGCTTGGTTGTTTGTGTGTGCCTCACCTGTACCTAATCAACAAGAGCTTCACATAGCACCTCAACCCATTCAAGGGGAATCAAGAGGAGTTAGTCCAGAGCCCTTCACGGGGAATTCGGCTACACTTGTTGATTGTACTAAGTGTGTTGCATTATTTGCATTAGCTTCCGCATTTAGCGCACTTAGTTTTGCATTTAGTTTTAGATTAGCACTAACACCTATTCACCCCCCCCTCTAGGTGTTCCCTTTCAACTCTCACTACAATACTCCTATAGAATGAATAATCAATGGATAGCTCAAGTGTTTGTGTGAGAAAACAAGGAAAGAGATGGTGGAGGAAAACTCAAAGAATCTCTTTTAACACTCTTGATAAAATCTTCCCTTTTGATAGGAAATATTTGCTCTCAAATTTGTGGAGAAAAACCTCTGAAAAGGATTGTAAAAACTGGCTCAAAAATACTCTCCAAATCTTGGTGAAAACAATGCCCAAACTCTCAAATTTATAGGCTCAGAAAAATTAGCCGTTGGAGTTCTGTCAGGCCTGTCGGTCGACCGTCCGGCCGACCGGCCAACGGTCATATTTCAGACCGTTTGAGCCATAGTCGACTTGTCAGGCCTGTCGGTCGACCGACTTCAGCCCTAGTAGACTTGGTCGGTCGACTAGTCGACTGGCTGAAGCCAGGTCAGGCCTGAACTAGGGATTAAAAACTTGGTCTTTTGGCTCACATAAAAATCCCATAAAATACTGAAAAATATACAAAAATAGTTTTATCAATATACTTTGATGAACAAACATGCTTGCACAAAATCAAGGCATGTTACAAATATTTTGAACTATTTTTGTAACTTGAAAAATATGGCTCAAATGAAAACTAGTATTTTTCTAAAACTTGTTTTCCAAATTTCTTCATGATACAAAAACAAGATATTTTGAATTCATTAAAGCATAGTATGTATGGATATGATCCACTACACAAATAAGATATCTATGTTTTTGACATTAAGCTCTAAACTTGGTTTTGGATAAAAGACATGCATATAATAAATTCCAAAAACCAAAAAGTATTTTCCAAAGTAAAAATCTTTTGTAAAAACAAAACTATCAAGAGTGTGTGTGTATATGTACTTGAGTAATCCACCAACTATTCTATCCTTTACATTTTATCTAAAAAATAAAAATCTTATACCTAGGCACAAGTCTTCATCTTCTTGAAGTCTTCACTTGAAGCCTTCTCATCTTCTAGACTTGGTCCAAACACGATCCATAGAGCTAAACTCCTCTTGAGTACTTGATGTGGTCTTAATGCACAAGCTCTTGAATCAAACCGTGCTAGCTCCAAAACTTGACTTCAAATCCTTTGTTGAAGCTATGCACCTACTAAGATCTTGATTATAAATCTGTCACTAATTAAACACAAGATCATTAGTAAACATAACTACATGAGTTGATCATCATCAAAACTAGAGTGATGGACCTTTGGGCCAACAAGAGCTTGATGTGATAGTTTTTGCCGTTCCGAAGAAGCACGAGCGAGCACTGCTCGACGTTCGCACTACGTCAGTCAAATCGAGTTTAACATAAATCAAACTTATAGCCAATTTAACCTTGAAATTTTAGTTCTTGATCTTAAAACAGTAGTATGTACCAACGCATTGGTCCATATGCACACGTAATCCGACCAAATATATATATATATATATATATATATATAATATATATATATATATATATATAGAGAGAGAGAGAGAGAGAGTAGTCTTCGTGTGAGAAACTTTCTCATACGAAGACCGTGAGAAAACTATATAGGAGCTTTTATGTGGATGATCCGAACACGTTCAACTTGATTTATATACTTTATTTAGACTATCAATTAAAAATCACGCGAGTCCGAGCCCTTTTACCCATACAACAAGTGGTTACAAAACATATGTTATATACCGTAGAATAAAGATGTCACTTGATGCATCGGTAAAAAAAGTTAGAATCGTGTGATTTTTTATTGGTAGTCTAATTAGAGTATGTAGATCAAGATGAACGGTTCGGATCATCCATAAAATCTCTCTTATATGGTTTTCTCACGAAGCTTATTATGAGAAAGTTTCTCATTTGAAAATTTTCCTATATATATATATATATATATATATATATATATATATATATATATATATATATATATATATTCGTTGCAACAGTCCCGAGCTACATCGTATGACCTTCCCCTGCTTAATCAATTTCTTAAACCTAAGGCGGAAATATATATATATATTTTTGAGGGGGAGAGAGGGGGGGCTCTTATTGCATTGCTATGCTAGTCTCCTCACTTTGCAGACTATATATAAAAAAAATAAATCCTTATAATTATCTATTGTTTGATGTCAGACAAACAGATTCCAGTTTGAATTTATCTAATTTTCATATAGATTTGGGACAAGAACTTTTTACAAGAATGGTCAAAAAAAAAACAAAAGAACAGGATATGAGAATCCAGTGAGTTAACTACTTTCTAAAACAGACTTTTGTATACGTGTAGTCTTTTTACAAAAAGTGTCTTGTGAGCACTTTCATGTGAGAGTCTGAGCCAGGTCTATACAAGCATCCATTGCTTTGCCACCCGCAACGAGCATGACTTATGTGCATATATCTACATGCCAATTATGGATGGGGTCGGAGCATAGATAGTGCATCTAAATGTTCCTCCGGCTATTATGATTGCTCAAATGTTGAGGTAAAAAAATTTGTTTACTCCCTTATAACTTACTTTAATACCAAGAAAAATCAAGATTTCAAAACAGAAGACACAAGGACAGCTCTCCTATGTGTTTGACATCATCTAAGCAAATACATTTGCTCCCAAAATCAATACTTCAAATTGAGCCAATTATCTGTCAATCTAATTCTTGACAATTACTTTATATTCATTTTATGTTCATTACTAAAAACAATTAATTGGCAATTACATATTTCCTAGTTGGGGACCATATATCCTGCTTGCTCTGTATTTTTAGTCCGATTCAATACTCTTGCTAATCATGATCTCCCTGGTTTGTATGTTCAAATCCCTGAGATCTGAGTTTATCTTTAGCAGTTAAAATGTACACTACGAAGTCTGGATTCTCAATGGTCCAAAATGTGTATGAAATGATCTATATACAAGGTCAATTCTAATCAAACTTTTAATAAACTAAAATACATGATATCTTTTATACATCATCCAACTATACTTCTACAGTAGTGAACTTCATGGATTCAGAACAAGAATTCAATGATATCAAAAGGAAATAGCATCCAACACTTAGAAATCTTTAATCAATCATAAATCATGAATGAAATTGCAACACAATTTCAAGAGCAGATTTTTGATTTGGAAAGTGGAGAAGGAAATCCACTCACTTCTTCCCTGTTCTCGCACGATCACGATCGCCAACATCATGAAACCGAAGTCGGCTGATCCTGGCTCGGCTCCAATCTCGGTCGCCCGCGCCGCATTGGCTTGAGCGCCTCCCCTGCCGACCGCCGTATGGCCCGCCGGCGACCTCCTTCGCGCGCCACCACCACTGCTGGTGTTGTTGTGGCTGTTGTGCGCACGTCGGGGAGAGAGAGAGGAGAGAGAGGGAAAGGGGGGAGAGAGAGAGATTTAGAGTTAGGGGGAGAGATTTTGTGGGTGAAAGAGGAAATTTTGATTTCAAGTTTTGGAGAGAAATGATTTTGGGTTTCCATTTTCAGATCTGAGGGATTTCATAGAGAAGAGGAGGGGTAAGAGAGAAATAAAAGTATAAATACAATACTTTAGAGATTTGTCTAGAAAGTTCTCTCACCAACTCCCTCCACTAAGTCTATAGCCTAATATCATAATATTTGTACATAAGAATTTGTTTATGTATCCATGTATATTAGGCATGTATATATATACCTACACACACAAAATCCCCTATACATGTGTGCATGTATTTATACAAATAATGTTTACATTCACATAAAGTTTTACACACATATATTTATATAAATTCATCCTATTTATTCCATTCCAATTTCCGTAGAAAATTTAAGATATCCATTTTCACGCAAAGATTTATTCAATCATCGCCTCAGATAATCCTGTATAACTATATTAATCCCGGATTAAAATATTTAATTAAGATTTTAAGAATCAGGGTGTTACAGTTCTACCCTCCTTACAAAAGTTTCGTCCTCGAAACTTGGTATGATCGGGGCTTGATGGGCATAAAACTATGACATCTCTTTCTTATATCATCAGATTTCTCTTTCCAATTTCATATCTTCTTCAATCCTTCTCATCAAAGTTTTTTTTTATTTCTCGATCAAACTCTATACTATGTTCTTATGATCTAACTTAATCTTGACTCGCTTGATATTATAATCATTCCCTTACTCCAGTGTCCCATACCACTGGCAGCTCATATTGAGGGCCCACACCCAAAGCAAAGTACATCTGAATCATGGTATGTGGGTACCATAATCCGAACATAAGGCAGCGACCGAATATCTCACATTTCAAGATTACATCATACTCGTAAGAATTCCTACTCTCCCTTAAACTATTCATACCAAATCACATATTCACATCCATGTATCACACAAGCATACATATCAAACATAGCAATTAGTCCTAGCAATTAATCATCTTCCTACAATAACTATTCCAGATCTATTCCTTATCTAAGTCCTAGGCTCTGATACCAACTGTAACGGTATCCTCAATTAACTTAAACATCTTTAATAATCAAAAGATTATCATAATCGTCTATAATTTCTTAAAAATTTCGATAACATCTCTTTTGTATTTAGTCACTTACTCCAAATACATAATACACCCATATCAGCCTACACGACTCAACTCAATCCAAATACATAAATCAACTCAAAGTTCACAGTCATAATAAGATTTTAGTTTGACATCGCCTACTTATCAAGTCCATAGATCAAATAGATATCGCTACTAATATCAACTGTAATATGTACTCAAGAGTACCCCTCTCAGTATTCACAACATAACTCAGAATTTTTATAACCCCAACTTAATTATTGTCATTACAAACTATCTCATCTATACATCAATATATCTAACAAGAATAATACATGCTACAAGTACATATCAACTAAAGTTATAAGTATGTACAATAAAATATTTCAAAGTAATAACACATTACTATATCTGTAATAAGTTTAATAGCAATGAAACTTCTCCTCATAATGCCCAAAGCCTAAGCTGGGCCTCCATCTCGCTGCAACCTGAAAACATGAAACTGGGAGGGAGTGAGCTCGACAGCTCAGTGAGTAGAGTTAGAAAGAAATCAAAGAATAGTGAACATAATCAATAATGAGCACGATTTTTCAAGCAATAGGACAAATCTGAATGAACAAGAGAGGCAGAAAATTGACATCTCATGGTATAACAATCAAGATAATTGTCTCCATGATCTTCGGGAACGGTCTGATTCTTTTGGTCATAAATTTCTAAACACTTTCTTGAGTTCTCATTCTACATGTGATAGGTCATCTTATATATATGCAACAAATATTACCCACGTATCTTGTATTCCACACACGGTGATACACCAAACATAATAACTAAGTCATAACCATAGTTTGTCTCCGAATAGCACATGTATCACAAAACATACTTTTATATCATATAGTCATATCACACTTCACATATCACAATATCACATCATACTACACAAATTCACATGTCATATTTAATGAGATACCTATTATACATTATTCATATGCATATACAATTCACACGTGAAGTGTGAAAATTCTTCGTCTTCCCCCTCCTACTGGCTCCCGCCTGGCTCCTTCCTTCGTATATGTATACATATATAAAACAATAACACCGTCTTCCCCCTTTTACCGGCTCCCGCCCGGCCCCTTCCTCCGTTATATATATGTATATGTATATATCGTATAACAATAACACTGTCTTCCCCCTCCTGCCGGCTCCCGCCCGGCCCCTTCCTCCGTTATATAGATATATAAAATAATAACACTGTCTTCCCCCTCCCACTGGCTCCCGCCCGGCCCCTTCCTCCAATGTGCATGAATGCAAAAGACACACATATATGCATACATACAGATAACAAGCAATTCATCATACAGATAACAAACAATTCATCCATAATACGAAGTATTAACAAATTACAATAGTTTGATTCTCAGCTCATCAATTCTAGTTCCGAAGAACTGCATGTGATTCATTTTATGTACATGTTGTATATAATTTTCAAGTTAACACTGTAGTGATCCATTCACTTCATTTGTATCAATTGAGCTCCCTTTTCACGTCATTAGTTATTAATCTTCTTGATCATGTATTGATTGTTAACTATGGCAATTTTAACCATATACTACTCCAATATCCATTTTCAACTATATAAATCTTAATTATACTTGTAGTATCAGTTTACTCACGTTTGACATTATCACGTAAGTTAAGATGTTAAGAAAAAGAATCAACTTCAAATACTACATTCCCATGGATGAGAGGGTCAATACATGATGCTCTGTAGTATTTAAATTCTTGAAGCAATCCACGAGAAGAGCACTATTGGAAGTGACTTGAAGATATAAAAAGAGTTAAAGCAATGAAGAAGTATTCTTAATTGAATGCATTTGCAGAGGATTAATGGAATCCTCGAGTTCATTTAATCTCAAAAACTAAGACTTGAATAAAAGGAATGTTTCCAACCAAAAAGAGAAAATAATAATTTATACAGTTGTTTTTAAGATCGAGAATTATCAGCTCACTTGGCTCGTTAAAGATTTTTTATAGTCTTTCCTTCTTCGATGAAAGCTTAATAAGAAGCAACGTTTGCAAGAAGAATACTTTTATTTCTATAATTTCTTTAGTAGAGAAATGTTACAAGTTAGTTATGTATTTATAAGAAACAAAAAGAAGGTTCCAGTAATTGATAATCTAGAAGAGAGGATCCTCAAGTTATTTCAGAATCTCCTATATTGGAAACAAAATCTCTATTCTCAGATATCGACATTGTTGTTTGAGTTATCATACTTGTCTTATAGAGGGGGAAAAAAATATATCTTGCCATTAAGTTTTACTAACAATTTGACAGTTGCCAATAACCTTTATCATTTTCTTTTCTTTTTTTTTTTGAAAGGTTCCCTATCCAAATTCACTGTGCACCATTAGACTTAATGGTGCATGCGCATGAATCACTTGACCTACGTTATCAAAGGGAATTCAATGAAAAGGTTCACTTAACTCGCTGCTACCTATCTTTCTACTGAGCTTATGCAACTCGCCCACGGCTAAATATTAGCACCTTCTCTGATTTCAAGTGATAACATGATAATTGATCAAGGAATAGTCATATTCTAGGTTTATGAGTCATGACCCTGAATTAATATTTTTTTCCCCCTTACATGCATTAGTATAGTTGAGTTTCAAGTCCACATCATGTTGGTTTCCTTCCTTTCAGTAATCCAAGTTTCATGAAAAGAACAGGGGAAAATGAAAACGTCGACTATTTCGCATGCCCGTCTCATAAGCGCCTTGGTCTCAACGACGGGTAATCAGTCCGCTTTGACTTTTCGCATCTGATTGAGAACTATATGCTTAACAGCTAGGAATTCTCCATTCTTTCTTACCGGGATAGAGCTTGATGCGATAGTTTTTGCCCGTTCCGAAGAAGCACGAGCGAGCACTGCTCGACGTTCGCACTACGTCAGTCAAATCGAGTTTAACATAAATCAAACTTATAACCAATTTAACCTTGAAATTTTAGTTCTTGATCTTAAAACAGTAGTATGTACCAACGCATTGGTCCATATGCACACGTAATCCGACCAAATATATATATATATATATATATATATATATATATATATATATATATATATATATATATATATATATACATATATATATACATATATATATACATATACATATAGATATATATATATATACATATAGATATATATATACATATACATATACATATACATATACATATATATATATATATACATATATATATATATATACATATATATATATATATACATATATATATATATACATATATATATATATATATATATATATATATATATATATATATATTCATTGCAACGGTCCCAAGCTACATCGTATGACCTTCCCCTGCTTAATCAATTTCTTAAACCCAAGGCGGAAATATATATATATTTTTGAGGTGGGGGGGGGGGGGGGGGGGGAGGGGGGCTCTTATTGCATTGCTACGCTAGTCTCCTCACTTTGCAGACTATATATAAAAAAAATAAATCCTTATAATTATCCATTGTTTGAAGTCAGACAAACAGATTCCAGTTTGAATTTATCTAATATTCATATAGATTTGGGACAAGAACTTTTTATAAGAATGGTCAAAAAAAAAAACAAAAGAACAGGATATGAGGATCCAGCGAGTTAACTACTTTCTAAAACAGACTTTTGTATACATATAGTTTTATTACAAAAAGTGTCTTGTGAGCACTTTCATGTGAGAGTCTGAGCCAGGTCTATACGCACATCCCTTGCTTTGCCACCCGCAACGAGCATGACTTATGTGTATATATCTGCATGCCAATTATAGATGGGGTCGGAGCATAGATAGTGCATCTAAATGTTCCTTCGGCTATTATGATTGCTCAAATGTTGAGGTAAAAAAATTTGTTTACTCCCTTATGACTTACTTTAATACCAAGAAAAATCAAGATTTCAAAACAGAAGACACAAGGACAGCTCTCTATGTGTTTGACATCATCTAAGCAAATACATTTGCTCCTAAAATCAATACTTCAAATTGAGCCAATTATCTGTCAATCTAATTCTTGACAAGTCACTTTATATTCATTTTATGTTCATTACTAAAAACAATTAATTGGCAATTACATATTTCCTAGTTGGGGACCATATATCCTGCTTGCTCTGTATTTTTAGTCCGATTCAATACTCTTGCTAACCATGATCTCCCTGGTTTGTATGTTCAAATCCCTGAGATCTGAGTTTATCTTTAGCAGTTAAAATGTTCACTACAAAGTCTGGATTCTCAATGGTCCAAATTATGTATGAAATGATCTAAATACAAGGTCAGTTCTAATCAAACTTTTAATAAACTAAAATACATGATATCTTTTATACATCATCCAACTATACTTCTACAGTAGTGAACTTCATGGATTCAGAACAAGAATTCAATGATATCAAAAGGAAATAGCATCCAACACTTAGAAATCTTTAATTAATCATAAATCATGAATGAAATTGCAACACAATTTCAAGAGCAGATTTTTGATTTGGAAAGTGGAGAAGGAAATCCACTCACTTCTTCCCTGTTCGCGAACGATCACGATCGCCAACATCGTGAAACCGAAGTCGGCTGATCCTGGCTCGGCTCCAATCTCGGTCGCCCGCGCCGCATTGGCTTGAGCGCCTCCCCTGCCGACCGCCGTATGGCCCACCGGTGACCTCCCTCGCGCGCCACCACAACTGCCGGTGTTGTCGTGGCTGTTGTGCGCACATCGGGGAGAGAGAGAGAGGGAAAGGGGAAGAGAGAGATTTAGAGTTGGGGGGAGAGATTTTGTGGGTGAAAGAGGAAATTTTGATTTCAAGTTTTGGAGAGAAATGATTTTGGGTTTCCATTTTCAGATCTGAGGGATTTCATGGAGAAGAGGAGGGGTAAGAGAGAAATGTAAGTATAAATATAATACTTTAGAGATTTGTCTAGAAAGTTCTCTCACCAACTCCCTCCACTAAGTCTATAGCCTAATATCATAATATTTGTACATAAGAATTTGTTTATGTATCCATGTATATTAGGCATGTATATATATACCTACACACACAAAATCCCCTATACATGTATGCATGTATTTATACAAGTAATGTTTGCATTCACATAAAGTTTTACACACATATATTTATATAAATTCATCCTATTTATTCCATTCCAATTTCCGTAAAAAATTTAAGATATCCATTTTCACGCAAAGATTTATTCAATCATCACCTCAGATAATCCTGTATAACTTTATTAATCCCGGATTAAAATATTAAATTAAGATTTTAAGAATCAGAGTGTTACATTACTAATCTAAATAAAATAAGAATTAAAATTAAGTGGAATATATTATATTAATCTAGTAATAAAAAAGATTTTTCTAGTAATAAAAAATTCTAATATGAAAAATATTAAATTATTTATAAAAACTTTAATCTAATTTAATCTAATAATTAAAAAAGTCTCATAATTTAAATGATTAATTTAATAATAAAAATATTAATCTAATCTAATTATAATTAATTATCTTTAATTAAAATTTATTTGACCGCAAAATTAACTGTTTGTGTCACAAATGGGTTATAAGTGAGATTTACATGATCACAAAAATTTTGCGTTACAGCTGGACCGTTGATTTCGGATCATTGACAGACCACTCTCTCCCAACTGAATGATTTTGGTGTCGCGATGATCATGGTGACAGTCAAAGACAACGAGCAAAATGGGACTAGACGCGTCACTCTGATCCAAAAAGGGATTCTTGACCAAAAAAAAAATTCAGGTGATGCCAGTGCCACGAGCATTTATCTCCACCGGGCCCCACTGACACCAAGGGTTGCAGGCAAAATTTTGGTGGGACTCATTTAAAAATCTCTAATCTGTAATTTTTCATATATGTATTTGTTTTCTTTGAAGAAAACAATACAGACATTCCACCTCAATAACTATACCAGTCAACGACAACATGAGACAAATACATATTCTTGTTTAGATATTATTTTAATATTAGTTAGATATTAATGAATATGCCTAAAATATAGAAGAGAAACGGGTCATGTCCTTAAATATGATATTTTTTTACGTGAAAATAATTTTAAAATACATAGTTAATGATGAAGGATTTTTATGTCAAGCTATAATTAAGAAAAAAAACTCATCCATAAAATTAATTTTCTTCGGCAACGTTTTTAAAAAAAAATCGCGCGTCAAAGTGTCGAGCATAGAATCGTTGTAGAGTACACATTAGAGCAGTGAAAAAAGCTTAAATTCCCCTTGCATTATTAAACTAAGGAATGCGATAATAATCACAGTCCTCACAAAAATATCTGATTTTGAGTTTTTATTATGACTGTGATCATGATCGCAGTCCTTAAAAAATGTCATGTTTCTTAGTCTTTACTAGGATTGCAACCATGATCACAGTCTTTTTTATTTGGATTGCGTCCATAATCGTAGTTCTCACAAAAATATCATGTTTCTAAGTTTTTATAAGACTGCGGCTATGATCACAGTTGCCTTATTGATCGGTCTATATTAGAACTGCGTCATGATCGTAGTCCTCATTCATAAAGACAATATGTGTTTATTGAGGACTGCGACTATCACAATCCTGAGTAAAATATACAATCATGTCTTTTTTGAAGATTGTGAATCTGATCGCAATCGTCAGCAACACAACTTGAATGTATTTTATTAAAAATTATTATCAAATTTCGAACCTCAAATGAACAGGATAGATCGCTTGCTGCTATAAAATCATCAAAAATCAATCAAACTAACTAAAAAAAAACTTAATAGTAGATCTATATAAGCGATTTAATAAGAAATAATAAAGATCGTAAAGAAATCACAAATCTCCACAACAGATCATGTAAAGGAAAAAAATTTTACAAAAAAATTAAAACAGAATAATAATCTAGAGCTCGCCATATTAGAAAGACACAGAGATTCTGCCGTGTCGACGAAGAACTGGGGCGACGCTTAGGGGAGAGAAATGTCGGGAGCAATGAGAAAGGATAAAGGAGAAAGTGAAAATATATACAGAAGTGATGATTCGGAGGAATCAATTTATGCTGAAATAAATGAGGCTGTAGCGAACAAAAATAGGTAGGTGAATTTTTTTTGTAATTATAAAGAAAAATAGGTGGCAAACGTTTTACCGTGTTAATACATATAGTTGCCTTGGAGAAAATACTCTAATCATGACAAAGAGAAGGGAAGCTTAAATAAAAGATTCAGGACTAATATAACTCAAAACTTTAATACGTTAAATCTTAATTTCGCTTTCTATTTAAATTTTTTATACTTCTTTCTAATAATATAAGATTGCATTCACATATGAACATCCCAGTACCACTCATCAAAGTACTCACACTTATATTAGTGTCATTGGCTTACTAATATTTACTTTTAAGCACGGAAGGATTCAAATCTTCAAGTGACGGGACAAAAACCTGCTGCCTTACCGCTTTGCCATGCTGCAAATACGACTACAAATATGAATGGTGTAGCATGACATTAAATATCAGATGAAATTAAATATAGATATAGAGATCAGAGTATCAATGCATTAGATGTTAGTATTTTGAGGGTATTTTAAAATTAAGTAAAGTTCTTTTAGTCCAACATTAGATAGAAAAAGAACTCTTTAGTATTTATTTATGGAATCTCTTTTATGATGAGTTGTGTGGGTTAGAAACCAGGGGGTGCTCGCGCGCGCACAAAGCCCATTGAGGCTCAGTGAAGGGAATTGGGTTATCAAATTCAGAAAACCTTTTAATGCGCATGTGCGCCCGCATCGCACGCGCAGGGAGGTCGCAGGGGGGTGTAAATCCGGATTTCAGAGCCTCGCGGGTGTGCTGAATAAATAGGCTAAGTTTCAAATCCTGTCATAATAATATTTAGGTCAGAGATAACTGTTGAGATTCGTATCTTTCCATGTCCTGTCACGTCAGCTCTCTGCCCAAGTTCTGCACACTTTTCAAGACAATTTTATTCTCTGCCTAAGTTCTGCACACTTTTCAAGACAATTTTGTTTCTCTGCACAAGAAAAGATTTCTTCTTCTTTCCAAGGATTGTTTCTCTGTCCAAGAATTTTTTAATGATGTAAAACTCTAAAGGATCTATTTCCTGCTCTCGAAAACTCTTTATATTGTAAAACATTAGAGGGCTTGTTTGGTTGCAAGGAAGTGAGCAGAAGTAAGAAATGAGAAAGTATAATTGCTCACTTATCTATCTATCTAAACACCAAAAAAGGAAAATGAGAAAACTTTTTCTTTTCTTTTCCTTTTTACACAATCACCTCCTCACTTCCAGGGTGCTACAGTTATTTTTGTGGTCATGTAAATCTTATTTGTAATAAGTTGTAACTCAAAACAGTTAATTTTGTGGTCATGTAAATCTCACTTGCATTCTAGTTACAATTTAATTTTTATTTTTCTTAATTAATTTTTATTTTAATATTATTATGTGGTCAACTTTGTGGTCAACTTTTTCACTTTCACTTTCACATTATCATTCAAACATCGGAAAAGAGATAGCATTTTTCAAACCACACTTCCCAATAACATTCAAACACCAGAAAACTCACTAACTAATTCTCAAATTCTAAAGGTAACTATTATTACTTCCTCACTTGCTCACTTTCACTCGTAACCAAATAGCCCGAGAACTAAAAGTTACAAAAAGAGTTGCTTGTATGTATGATTAACTAGATGATGTTCTAGCTATCGGATAACAAGCTAACCCCCATGCCAAATGGACACAGATTTTACACGGTACGTTTACATGCGTGAGATTTAATTTCTATATTATTCATTCACATTTTTAAATAAATAGATATTTATATATAGAAAAAAGCCCGGGAAATAATTTGGATTGCATTTGGGGGGCATCATCCTTCACTTTCCACGTCAAATTCGGTAATGAATGAAAAGATGGGGAACAATAATGTTGCTCTCTTTTATTATAAATTATTATATATATAGCAGAAAATGTAGACGTAAAGTTTGAACAAGGAAGAATCATTGAACCAAGCTCATGAATGGCGGTGGGCTTGTCTGCCCGGGGGACCCACCCCGCACGAGCCCCGAGGATGGAGGGGGCGTGGCCTGGCACGTGGCAGGCGAAGTGCGAAATCAAAGTAAGATTTAAAAACAAAGAAATTTAAGTGAGATAAGGCTCGTTAAAGAAAAGCAAGGGAGATTCCAAGCTTCACTAGTTGTTGAGAGAATCAAAGCGGGCTGCTGCGAAAAGAAAGGTAAATCGAAGGAAGGCTTAAGCAGAAGCTTTTGGTGTTAATTAAATTATAAGAGTTTAATTAAAAGCTATCTCAGAGGCTTCACATTGAATCCAAAACGAAGACTAGCGAGAGACTCCTTGTAAATTTAACATTAAGGGCATCGAGTTTAGCTGACATTAAAGGGAATATTTAACCTTTTAGGGTGTTGAAAACGGAAGTTACAACCGAGTCTCTCAATTAATGTTTGTTCTTAAGGGCTTGTTTAGCTGTTAGAAAAAAGAAAAAAAAAAATTTATGTGGGCACACGTGATCAAATTTGTGACATTTTCTTTGTTAAAAGCTCAGAATTCTGACACGCAACTGCAAAGCTGAGCTGAAAAAAAAAGAAGCTCATGTATTTTTCCAGCTCAGTTTACAAACAAACAAGTAGAATGGGAGGGAAAAAAAAAAATACATGTGATGTTCACGTGTCAGACCAAAAACATGAATGATTTTCGCCCACATCCCGAGCAAACAAATGGGCCCTAAGTCTTAATTAGTTACTATTCTCACAAACTTCACCTTGCAAATTTATGAGGCCCACTGCAGACCTGAATACCGATCCTGTGACACGTGGTTGGTTTTTGGTGGGTGGTTTCAACATTAGCGGGCGAAGCGAATTAATTACCGCCTCGCCCGCCGGATCACCGGCCCAATTCAGTAGGTAACTCCTCGCCAACCGACATCAACAACGCCGGAACCTGTTCGAACTCCAAATCGAACACATTAAATCTCAAGTTTAATAACATCAAACCATACACTAATCATTCACATAAGTTCAGTTCCAGTTTCCACACGCTCAAAGCATAGCACAGCAACAAAACCCAAGCCAAAGCGAACCGGACACGGTTTACTTTCCGTTCGATCCTTCAAACCGGTTCACAAGCACGAATGCATTCCTGCTCTGCTAGAAATTGGATCTGTAACATGGTTGTGATGCAACTAATATTCATTCTCAAAGTCACAGAAGATTATCGTCTAAAAACATGATCATCATCATAAAAAGAGAAAAAAGTGGGCTATGGATCAAACTGTTAGACTAAAGATCCACTTTTAAAAAAAAATTAATACAGTTATTGTGATAATCAATTAACAGTCAATATTTAAATCACCATTAAGTTTAGCCAGTACTTAACCTAACAGTGCCATGTCCTTCCAATTCAAATTAACTTATTATCAAAACACTACTAATTAGTGCTCAAACAAACTTCACGCACAAACTGTCCACTGTCCAGATCTCTGGACCAACAAGAACCATGAAACACAGAAAGTTTAAAAAAAAAAAAAAACGAACCAGGTGCACTAATTTAAACCAATTTCAAAACCTTCACTAATCATTTACAACCTTAACATTTCGCTATGATACAACATTACCCACACATTCAAACCACCTCCTTCTTCTTATATCATGAAGTACACATATATCAAGCACAGTAAAACAACAACAAACCCCCTAAACCCAACTCAGACAAAACCGAACCCGGTTCAACATCAGTTCCGCCCCTGGAGCCGATTCACGAGGGCGAGGGCATTGCTGGTGATCTGGGCCACACTCACGATCCGCTCCCTGATGGCCCCCCTCACGCTCGCGCTCTTGGCGTCCTCCGACAGGCTGTCCAGGCACGTGCTCTCGTCGGTGAGGGCAGCGCTGACCCAGGTCTGCACGTTGCTGAGGTGCCAGTTGAACCGGGCCGACCCGTACCGGCCCAGCCGCTCCATCTCCTTCGCGGACTGCCGCAGCCGGTCCACGCTGTCGGCCAGGGTCTCGAGGCAGTCGCGGACCGCGCCTCCGCCCTGGGCCCGGGGGGACTTGGACCGGGCCGAGAGGCGGTACACGAAGGAGGAGGCGTCGCGGACCCGGGCCACGCTCACCGAGAGGGCCGCGTGGGCCAGCTGCCGCGGGCTGTGCCGCACCGCCGGCGCGTACACCGCCAGAGACTGCTCGCACACTGCGGGGTAGCGGGTGCTACGGCACGAGAGGTGGATGAAGCTGGCCGAGTGGCGGTGGCGGGAGTGAGATCTGGGCGTCGGTGTCGCGGTGGTGAGCTTACCGCCGGCGGCGATGCAGATGAAGATGAAGGTTACGACTGTGGATCTCATCATCACTCCTTCCATTCTCTCTCTCTCTCTCTCTCAAACTTCCCCCTCCTCTTTATTCTCTTCTTCTGTTTCTTTGTTCTTGAGTCTTGGGACTCCTTGGTGATGGGGAAGATTGGGAAGGGGCATGGGGTGGTTATATAGGAGAAAGGGGAGAGCGTCACGCTTGGATCACGTGAGTGGGAGCATAAGGGACGTATTGTGGCCACGGACACTGTGTATATGTATTCAGGGAAGAATTTGGCGTACCCCGGTATTGAAATAAATTTATTTTTATACCCCCCTAGTTTGAAAATCGTTTTCAGCCCCAAAACTTCAATGAAAGAATATTTTTTCTATCAATACCGTATGTTCCTTTTATATTAGTCTCGCAACTTATTTTAATTTTTTAATGTAGTTTCTCAAATTAGAGAAAGATTAAATTACTTCAAATTAGTCCATCTGATTACATTAACACACTAATAATTTTTTTGTTAATTCTAATTGAGAATGATATGTTAGGATTTGAGGTTATTTTTTTGAGAACAAGTTGTAGCATAATGCAAGTGGGATATGAGTTTTAGAGCCTATGCTTATTATTTGTGTTACCATGAAAATAGTATGTCAATATGATGCTATTTGTCACACTAATATACCGAATGTGATTTTTGTTATCACTTACCCGTTCATCAAAGTGGTCTCAAAGTTAAGCAGTTTTAGATCTCTCAAAAATGTCGATTTTTTAGTCACTTTGATCAACGGGTTAATGATAATAAAAATCTGTGAATTTTTATTTCTAACTAGTTTATAGTTAGTAGATCATATTCAACAGTTTGAATCTTACATGTTGGTGGTGTATCAATTAAATCAAAGTGAGAGTATCGACATTCTTGATACTTTCAAAAGTAGTCAACTCAATTTTCTCTCTTTCTATGCGCGCACACACACACGTGAGAAATATGTAAATCAGCTGACACAGGAGGCAACTTCATTCTATGTCGCACTCAAAAATCATATCTCCTGAATTTTTTTCACGATCCGACTGCATATTATCATCGTCATGTTCTAAGATATAAACATTTAAAAAATCAACTAATTTAGAGTTCGTTTACTCATTGATCAAATCGTTCCATTTTAGTCTACTGTTAAAAAACCGTTAATGTTTGAACTCAAAGAAAATGGAGTAAACAAATTCCAAATCAGGTGATTTTTTTATATGTATATATCTGAGAATATGACGATGATAATGTGAGGTCGGATCTTAAAAATTCAATCAAAAGCTTTAGTTTTGAGTGCGACGTAGGACGAAGTTGCCTTCTCTCTCTGTCTCTGTCTGTCTGTCTGTCTGTCTCTCTCTCTCTCTTATATATATATATATATATATATATATATATATATATATATAGAGAGAGAGAGAGAGAGGGAGAGAGAGAGAAAAATGTACTACCTCAGTCGACAACTGAGAGAGACTCTCTCAGCTGTCACTTCAATGTGGTCGCAAACTTACTGCAACATAGTCGTAGTCCACTGTAACATGATCGCAGTCCTAAAAATCATATATTTTTAGTGTAATTAGGACTGTGACCATGTTAGCAATTCTCAGAAAAGACTGCGACTTAGGTCGCAGTCTTTAGAAAAGACTGCGACCATGACAGCAGTTCTCATAAAAACACTGCGACTTAATCACGGTCATCATATAAAACTACGATCATGGTACCGGCACTCAAAATTGTGGTTAAAATTAAGCCACAAAGTAACAGCTGAGAGAGTCTCTCTCAGCTGTTGGTTGAGGTACAGATCCCTCTCACACACACATATAGGGTCAGCAGTTCTCATAAAAATACTGCGACTTAATCACAGTCATCATATAAAACTGCGACCATGGTACCAACACTCAAAATTGTGGTTAAAATTAAGCCAAGAAGTAACAACTGAGAGAGTCTCTCTCAGTTGTCGGCTGAGGTACAGACCACACACACACACTTATGGTCAAGTGCTTTTAACAGGTCTTCTTAGATTATAATCTAAGGAGGCGGCCTAAAACCCACCTCGTACCATTCATATGACTGATCCACTCTATTTATCATGATTTTCATGTCATATAATGCTTATATATAGAAAATCATGCAGTTTGGACTTTTTTTTACCCATCAATCAAATGGTGTCATTTGTTTATTGTTGAAAAACCAATCATTTTGTAACCAATTTGATGCATAGGTAAAAAATATCAAAAGTGCATGATTTTTTATACACAATTATTTTAGAATTTGTATATAAAAATGAAAGGAGTGGATCATTCTTATAGATGCTCCATGAATTTTAGATTATCTCCTTTGATTAATCTAAGGAGACCTACTAGGAACACTTTTTCCACACACACATGAGAAAAATGTACCTCAGCCACCAACTGAGAGACTCTCTCAGCTGGCGCGGCGTGGCTGAATCTCAGCCATAATTTTGGGTGCTGCGCTACTAGGGTCGCAGTTTTTTGTGAAGGCTGCGACCAGATCACAGTCTTTTGTGAGAACTGCTAGCATGGTTGCAGTCTTTTTATGAAGACTACGACCATGGTCACATTCTTTCTATGAGAACCGCGATTATGGTCGCAGTGTTGTTGTGAGAACTGCAACTATGATCGCACTCCTAATTACACTAAGATATAAGAAATTTTTAAGACTGAGACCATGTTAAAGCACCAGCTGAGAGAGTTCTCTCAGCTGACGACTGAGTTACACACACACACACAGAGAGACTTGTGTCCTTCAAAGGGATTTGAGTCTGATTCCTTCCAATTCAAATACAACCCTCCAAACATTCGAATACAAGATCCACTCCATTGAAGTTGATTTTATATTATTTTAAGTATTTATAAACCAAAATTCAAGTGTTTTGAATACTTTTTGCTCATCCATCAAGCGGCGCAAAATGAACGGTCGAAAGTAGTAAGTTAGTTATATCTACATCTTTAGACATACAAATGCTCGATCTGCCCATTTGATTATCATCTAAACATTTAAAAACTCTTACGAACTAATTTTTGTTAGGTTTCAAATGTTCTACACCGTTAAACTAACCAACTCACTATTTAGGCCGTCCGTTTTTTTCTTACTTGATGTATGAGCAAAAAGCATTCAAAGTACTTAATTTTTGGTTTATACATACTTGAAATAATATAGATCAACTTCAATAGAGTAGATCTTGTATTCAAATGTAGGATATTTGGTATTTGAGTGGGAAGAATTCAGCCTCAAATCCTTTTGGAAGTACACAAGTCTCTCTCTATATATATAATTTGCTAATAAACTTTTATTTTGCTAATAATCATACGGTTAATATCTATTTCTAGACGGGAAGTTGGGTACCTAATCAATTTCGAATTTAGCTGGGTATAAGAATATGAATCAGTTTCAAAATTGGAGTAGAGGAACATTTTTTCCATATATCATTAATATACGTACGGGGAGAGTATAGTATAAGTATATTATATTATAGCATACGTGGTGCAGGGTCGTCGCCAGAAGTGGAAAATTGAGGCAACAATAACATGCACATGTGAAATGGGCGCGTGATTGGATAGAGTTGAATCTGAGTAAAGAAATGCCCCATGCATCAAGCAATGGCACTGCGACTGCAAGGGGAAACAGATGTGTAGGGATCTGTTCCAATTGATTTTTTGAATTTTAAACGATGGAGAAGCTTAGAGCTGCTGTTGTGGTGAGATTCTATCAAGGATTGCGACTTGAACAAACATTAAATATTGGTATGAAGTAGTCGAAAAAAAAACGAAAAGTTATTTTTTTTTTAATAGTAAATGGGCGTGTGAAGACACTCAATGTCACCGACGCACGAGGAGCCAAATCTATGACCTGTGACATGTGGATGAGCAGAGCTTTTACTAATCCAAAAGCTGACTGAAATGCCACTTGCGGGGAACCAAAACAAGAACTGTGATTTTGATCACTTATAAGCTATAAATAAATTGAGGGTTTTGAAAGCTGATATATTGCAGCTTGGATTGTTCCTGCGGAGAAATTGTACTAGATTTCCTTCGGAGAATGCATTGGTCCCATTAAATTGAAGATAAAACTACTTTTCTCCCTCCCTCAAAATAGAAAACAAAGCATCTTTTCTTCTCATTTGTTAGAGGCACAAGGCTTGAACAAATATATGATCGAGACGAGAACAAATAAAACATAAAAGATTAAATTGCTCAATGCTATCATAAACTTTTATGAGTTTTTTAAAACACTATCACCAGCTCTAAGATTCTCAAAAAATTATCGTGAATTATTTTTTTAAAGAACCCCCCAAACAACGTTAACTGTTTGTGTAAAAAACCTAAATACCCCTTAACTTAAATCAGTCTTAAAGAGTTTATAATTTGGTCATATAATAGTCACGTGATGACCAACCTAATAGCCAACTAATGGAGAGTAGTTATTTGAAAATCTGCTAGATAGTTCATGATAATTCTTTGAGAATTTTAAAGTTGGTAATTTTTAGAGAAAATTATGAAAATTCATGATAGTATTGAGAAATTTAACCATAAGCATTATAGGCTTCTTATGGCACTCGCAAAGAATTGAACATGACTTCTCACAATCTAATTCCGTCTTTTCACTGCCAACGAGATTAATTACTTAGAGCTCCCCTATCATGCATGTTGAAGACTTTTGCAAGCAATTTATCAACATATATTGTAACACTTGCCTTAATTAAAGCATTACTTTCCCTAAATAATCATACCTTAAAGGAGTAATGGGAATTAGTATGCATGCATGATACCTTAGTTAAGCCATGCTTATTATATGGGTATGTATAAACAAGTGTATACTTAAGTATTTATACATCTATGTATATAGGTATAAGAATACCCCCATATTTGGTCAACTTACCACCATCCCCACCATGCTTGTACCTCATGGAGAGGGGGGAGAGACATGGAGCTTGGCATAGGACATGGAGTAGAGTAGACATGATGGGATGTATAGGGGACACTTGGCACATATCCTATGGGGAATTAGAGACTATAAATAGAGGGGGATGAAGAGGATTAAAGCATTTGGATCAAACACTCTCTCTCTTCACAAACTCCCTCCCTCTCTTCCCTTTCCTGCAGCAGCAGCAACAGCAACAAAGAAGCAGCAGCAGCAGCAAAGGAGCAGCAGCAGCAGCAGTTAAAGGAGCAACAGCAGCAGCAAAGGGAGCAGCAGCAGCAGCAAAGGGCAGCAGCAAAACAGCCCCAAAACAGCCCAAATCTGCAGCCAAAAACCAGCAAAATCATACCACTTTAGGGGTGAGTAGAACATGTTAATCCTAATAACATGATGAGTAGAATAAAGTAGGAAATGAAATGAAACGTAAGAGATAAACAAGTACTTGACACTATGTAAATTTTGGGATCATGTGTTTACAATTCCGCAAGTACTACTAATTTTGTTTATGAATCCATGATATTATTATATGTCTTGCATATTGATATTATATGATGGTATGATGTGTTGGAGGAAGGGACCGGGTTGAACCGGAGGCGTAGAAGGGGAGATTATATATTGTATGTAATGGAGGAAGGGACCGAGTTGAACCGGAGGCGTAGAAGGGGAGATTTTACGGAGGAACGGACCGGGTTGAACCGGAGGCGTAGAAGGGGAGATTATGTTGTATGTATATTGATATTACTAAGATAGAAATCCTATGATATAATCATACATAAATCCTTAACATTTAATCTGGGATCACTTCTTAACAGGCAATTTCTATGTAGGGTAGTCGACTTGGTCCCTGGGATAGTCGACTATAAGTGTGATAATTAGGCAGATAAACTGCTGGATAGCAGGATTAGTCGACTACATACAGACTGTAGTCGACTAATCCCAGATACAGAGAGCAAACAGAAAGTTAACAATCTGTTTTGGACAGAATTAGTCGACTAGTAGGACCGGGTTGAACCGGAGGCGTAGAAGGGGAGATTATGTTGTATGTATATTGATATTACTAAGATAGAAATCCTATGATATAATCATACATAAATCCTTAACATTTAATCTGGGATCACTTCTTAACAGGCAATTTCTATGTAGGGTAGTCGACTTGGTCCCTGGGATAGTCGACTATAAGTGTGATAATTAGGCAGATAAACTGCTGGATAGCAGGATTAGTCGACTACATACAGACTGTAGTCGACTAATCCCAGATACAGAGAGCAAACAGAAAGTTAACAATCTGTTTTGGATAGAATTAGTCGACTACAGTCGACTTACTAGTCGACTAATATATTGGATTAGTCGACTACCAGGAGGGTAGTCGACTATAGGTGACATACCGAGAGTAACACAACTTTTGACCCAGAATTAGTCGACTATAGGGGACCTTCAAGTCGACTAGTACTTGACCAAGTCGACTACACCAGGAAGGGTAGTCGACTACATAAATCCCTGGCTGCTAGTAAAGAAGCAGATGCGTGTGTAGCAGAGTTAGTCGACTATAGCTTCAAATTAGTCGACTTACAGTTAGTCTTAGTCGACTATAGGGTGGTCTAGTCGATTAGGAAGGCCTTGTTACTGTGTTCTGATTTGATTTCTGGCTAATTATAAGATTTTATAAAATAGTTCAACGACACACATGTAAACCGGATAATTTAGTCATGTAGACCTACTTGATTAGGCATACTTAAATATTGTTTTACTCACTGAGCCGTCAAGCTCACTCTATTCTAACTCCACCTACAGGTTTGGACAAGGGCAAGGGACCCGCTTAAGGGCAATTGCGCGGGCAATCATCACCGGAACCACTGTTTTAGAAGTTACTTTTGTTATGTATATGATTTTGTATAAACATGCGTACTTCAGCTGGGTATCACCCTTGACTTGTAATTTTTAAAGGACCTGGTATTGGACTCTAACTGTGTATGTATATATATCCTGATATGGTAATTATAGACTGTGTTTCTTATAGATTTTCGAACCATGGTGTTAACATGATAAGTCTCCATGTTATCTTAGTAGAAATTCTGATGTATAGTGAAGAGTTCTGATGATTATATTGGAAGTATTATACCTTGATGGGCCTCACGTTTGGATTATACGAGATGATTGTGATTAAATGGAAAATTTTTACTGGGACCGTTACAGTTGGTATCAGAGCAAAGGTTTATTAGTGGAAGGAGTAAGAGATGATGAAGTTGTTAGGTTTATACGTGCAGACATGTGATCATAGTTAAGTAGTTGGTCTTATGTGTCAAGGAATGTATTAAATTATCTATTGAATCTAAGTCATTCTGAAGACATAAGACTTATGAGTAGACTAAGGATAAGTATAGTTACAAGCGTGTCTATTTATGCTGCTTCTTGATGATAGCCGTATGATTGAGACTATTTCATGGACTTGAGATTGATACGACCTTTTTGTTTACATGTAGATGGGGGACTCCGATGTATACTGGCCAGTCTCTAGCTCCGATAGCTCGAGTGAGAGCTGGGTGGCGGATTCCATGGATTGGGGGTACGAGTCGGATGAAACTGATCCAGCGGAAACGATTGTACCCCTAAATTGGGTAGATTATGAGGAGGTTGAGTCGCAGGCATCTAATGAGCCTGAACCAACCAATGTTGACACAGAAAGCTTTGTGGGAGATTCACTTGAGATAGCAGTGACGGAGCACTCTAGCACGATTAAAGAACAAACCCGAAGGGGATTTACATATGGAGGCGTCTTTTGGAACGAAACGTGGGAAGAGGATATGGACCTTTATGATGACTTAGACGACTGGTGCTGCGCCGGGGACGAATCACCAGAAGAAGACCCCGAGGAAGATATGGATGATAGCAGCAGCACTAGCGGAGATTCTAATGGGGATACGCTACCCTATAAAGGGTGAACCTTGGAGCCGACACTTTTGATGTATATACATATATAGGCCTAGTATGTTAGGTGATGGATATCCTTAGGGTTGTTGTATGTACCCTGGCATATATCTTATGAATGCACATGGGTTAGTCTGGATATCCAAGAAGGAAGGCATGTCAGCATAATACCTTTTGTATCCATGATGGATGTGTGTATATATATATATATATATATATATATATATAACAAGTTGCTTGTTTTCAAAAGTGATGTTATTAACATGATTACATGAGACTAAAGTTTTATCCCAATGCATTCCTAAATTGTGTGGTATGTTGATTAGACGCCCTTACTTTTATAGGGGAGAACAAATGGATCTGAACCAACTACCACCTGATGAGTCCCTGTCGCTTGATACGACACACTACAGTGAGATGGGGAGTGCACCCCCCGTGAACAATGATGGAGACTCTGAAGTTCAAATGAGAGGGAATGAGGGAACTCCAGGGGTAATGCCGGAGTGGCTCGCACAATTAATGACCAGAGCGAACAATAACAACTCCCACCGAGCACTGGAGCAGTTTCAGAAGATGAAACCGCCCGTATTCGAAGGGGAGGCGGACCCCTTACAAGCCGAAGCATGGCTTCTTCAAACAGAGAAGATCCTAGAAGTTATGAGTTGCACTGATGAACAAAGGGTGTCCTTCTCTTCTTTTATGTTCCAGAAGGAAGCGGAACATTGGTGGAGGGCAGTGAAGCTTAGTATGAAGAATGCAAGGGAATCAATCACTTGGGAATTCTTGATAAACAAATTCACTGAGAAATACATTCCGGAGACAGCCAGAGATAAGATGGTGACAGAATTCTTGGAACTACGTCAAGGTTCTATGAATGTGTCCCAGTATGATCAGAAATTCACTCAGCTATCCAGGTATGCTGATGCCTTGGTAAGGAGTGAAGCAGAAAAGATGAAGAGGTTCGTAAAGGGCCTAAGATCAGAGATTCGTGGCCGACTGATTCCGTTACAACTGAGGAATTATCTCCAGGCAGTAGAAAGAGTTTTGGAGGTAGAAATGGACATACAAGAAGGTCAGGGAGACTGGGTGGAAGAAATTCCCAATTCTAAGCGCCCCCGTTATCAAGGACCTCCAATGATGACGGCATCAGGATCCACCAGTAGCAAAGGGCCTGGGTTTAACACCACTTTTCATAGAGGAGGAGGGGCCAGAGGCGGGAGAACATGGCTGAGAAATAGAGACACCCCCTCGAAGACACAAGCTACCTCTGCGTCCCATCCCAGAATCTCGAGGCTCCCTGGTGTCAGAGGTGTAGAGTAAACCATTTTGAAAACTGCCTCCTAGACAGGTCTTGTTTTAATTGTGAAGAGGTGGGACATCTAAGGAAAAATTGTCCGACAATGCGCGGGAGCCAGGGGCCGAGTAGAGGAAGTGGAAGGCCGACCATGAGGACGAATCCTCCCAGAGGACAAGCCAGTAACTTCATGCCGTCCAGTAATGCCCCACGTTCTGCTGCAACCCAGTCATCGGTTCAGCAACCTCGGGTGCAAGGCAGAACCTTTGCATTGACCCACCGGGAAGCAATGGCCTCAAATGCAGTGGTGGAAGGTATGATCTCCGTATCAGGACATATTGCCCATGCATTATTTGACCCTGGAGCTACTCATTCATTCGTATCTAGTGCTTTTGCTTATAAACTAAATCAAGTCTCAAAACCCCTAGGATTTCAATTGGTTGTGTCCACACCTATAGGGGAAAATTTGATAGCTAGCACTAGATATGCGAATTGTGAAGTGATAATTGGAGAAATGAAGACATCCATTGATCTGATTAAGCTAGGCGAAATGGAGTTCGATGCCATACTAGGAATGGACTGGTTGTCTGCCTGTAGTGCTCATGTGGATTGTAATAAGAAGAGGATTATCTTTAAAATGGAAGGGACTCCGGAGTTTATTTTTGAAGGAGAAAAAGTTAGTTGTGATATACCTCACATATCAGCCATCAAGGCCACCAAATTAATGAAGCAAGGGTGTCAAGGATTTCTGGCTTCAGTATTGGATACCGCCAGGACTGATGTAAATATTAAGACTATTCCAATTGTGAATGAGTTCCCTGATGTGTTCCCGGAAGACCTACCAGGCCTGCCCCCAGATCGAGAAGTAGAATTTACAATAGATGTAATACCCGGTACTGCCCCAATTTCTAAGGCACCGTACCGTATGGCCCCTGCAGAAATGAAAGAACTTAAAACTCAATTACAGGACTTATTAGACAAAGGTTTAATTCGGCCAAGTGTATCTCCCTGGGGAGCACCTGTACTATTTGTAAAGAAGAAGGATGGGAGTATGAGACTATGTGTTGACTACCGGGAATTGAATAAGGCAACTATCAAGAATAGGTACCCTCTCCCTCGAATTGATGACTTATTTGATCAATTACAAGGGTCTTGTGTATTTTCTAAGATAGATCTTAGATCGGGGTATCATCAGTTGAAGGTCAAACCTGAAGATGTGTCCAAATCGGCTTTCCGGACGAGATATGGACACTTTGAATTTCTAGTCATGCCTTTTGGACTCACTAACGCCCCGGCAGCATTTATGGACTTAATGAATCGGATGTTTCAACCATATCTAGACCAGTTTGTAGTAGTATTCATTGATGATATTCTGGTCTATTCAAAGAATACGGAAGATCATGAGAAACATCTTAATATTGTCCTTCAAATCTTGAGAGAGAAGCAACTCTATACAAAATTGAAGAAATGTAAATTTTGGCTAGAGCAAGTAGGGTTTCTTGGCCATATCATATCTAAGGAAGGAATATCAGTAGACCTGGTAAAAATCGAAGCAATCCGAGACTGGCCTAGACCCACTAATGTTACTGAAGTTCGAAGTTTCTTGGGATTAGCTGGGTACTACAGAAGATTTGTAGAAGGATTTTCTCAGATTGTGGCACCAATGACCCAATTAAGTAGAAAGAATAAGAAGTTTGCATGGGGAGAAGATCAAGATAGGAGCTTCCTGGAGGTTAAAGTTAGGCTGACATCTGCTCCTGTCTTAATTGTACCTTCGGGGACTGAAGGATTTGTCATCTTTAGTGATGCATCAAAACTGAGATTGGGATGTGTGTTAATGCAACATGGAAAAGTCATTGCCTATGCGTCCCGACAATTGAAGACCCATGAAAGAAATTACCCCACTCATGACTTGGAATTAGCCGCTGTGATTTTTGCTTTAAAGATCTGGCGACATTATTTGTATGGAGTGTCTTGTGAAGTTTTTACTGATCATAAGAGTTTAAAATACATCTTCACGCAAAAAGAACTGAACATGAGGCAGAGGAGGTGGTTAGAACTGATGAAGGATTATGATATTACTATTCAATACCACCCTGGGAAGGCCAATGTGGTGGCTGATGCTTTGAGCCGGAAATCAGGAGGGACCCTGGCCGCCTTGATGACTCGTCAAGCAAGAATCTTAAGAGATCTAGAAGAAATGCAAATAGAAGTGCGAGTCATTGATCCTTCTAATTCTGAGTATAAATTGAATCAAGTAAGTATTCAATTTAATCTATACGACAAGATCAAAGAGGCCCAACAAAGAGATACTCAAATAAAGAAGATTATGAAGAAAGTGCAAGAAAGAGAACTCAAGGAGTTTCAAATAGAATGTGATGTACTGCGGCTTGAACGCAGATTATGTGTGCCAGATGTAGCAGAGATCAAAGAA
The DNA here is from genome assembly GCA_038442645.1 of Agave tequilana. NCBI lineage: Eukaryota > Viridiplantae > Streptophyta > Magnoliopsida > Asparagales > Asparagaceae > Agave > Agave tequilana. The sequence goes on along the minus strand of JAVJIF010007423.1, from coordinate 188,647 downwards.
GAAATAATAAAGGAGGCTCATAGTACACCTTATACAGCTCATCCCGGAAGCACAAAAATGTATCAAGATCTGCGACATAATTTCTGGTGGGAAGGAATGAAGGTAGACATTTCAAATTTTATCCACAAGTGTTTAGTCTGTCAACAAGTGAAGACGGAACATAAGAAGCCCCCAGGTTTGTTGGTACCTTTATCTATTCCCGAATGGAAGTGGAGTCAAATTGCTATGGATTTCGTCACTGGACTTCCTCGGACGTCCCAAGGACTGGATACAGTCTGGGTAGTGGTAGACAGACTCACTAAATCTGCTCATTTTCTGCCTATCCGGATCAATTATTCAATGGAAAGACTGGCTCAGGTATATGTCCGAGAGATAATTAGATTACATGGAGTACCTGAATCCATTGTATCAGATCGGGACCCAAGATTTCAATCCAGATTTTGGAGAAGCTTGTCCAAAGCTATGGGCACTAAATTACAACTCAGTACAGCAGCCCACCCCCAAACGGATGGACAGTCAGAAAGGACCATTCAAATATTGGAAGATATGTTGAGAACTTGTGTGCTAGATTTTGGGGGAAGTTGGGACAACTATTTACCCTTAGTGGAGTTTGCTTATAATAATAGTTATCAGTCCACTATCGGTATGCCTCCATTTGAAGCATTATATGGGAGGAGGTGTAAATCACCAATCTGTTGGGAGGAAGTTGGGGATAGAAGACTGTTCGGCCCTGATGTAATTCAAGAGACTACTGAGAAGATCAAGCTAATCAAGGAAAGGATGAAAGCAGCCCAGAGCAGACAGAAAGCTTATGCAGACAATCGTCGCAGACCACTGGAGTTCGAGGTAGGGGATAGTGTTTTTCTGAAGGTATCTCCAATAAAGGGGGTGAGACGTACCGGTGGTAAGAACAAATTAGCTCCTAGATATGTAGGTCCGTTTGAGATACTGGATAAAATTGGACCGGTTGCTTATCGTTTGGCCCTACCCCCTGCCGTAGAAAGGATGCACAATGTATTTCATGTATCTCAGCTGAGGAAGTATGTGCCCGATCCTGATCACGTCATCTCCTATGAACCCCTGCATATACTAGAAGACATGTCTTACGCAGAAGAACCAGTACAAATTCTTGATCGCAAGGAGAAGCAATTGAGAAACAAAAATATTTCCTTGGTCAAGGTCTTATGGAGAAATCAAAACAAAGAAGAAGCCACTTGGGAACGGGAAGAGGAGATAAGAAAGGCCTATCCGCATTTGTTCCAAGGTACGTTAAGTTTCGAGGACGAAACTTCCATAAGGAGGGTAGAATGTAACACTTGCCTTAATTAAAGCATTACTTTCCCTAAATAATCATACCTTAAAGGAGTAATGGGAATTAGTATGCATGCATGATACCTTAGTTAAGCCATGCTTATTATATGGGTATGTATAAACAAGTGTATACTTAAGTATTTATACATCTATGTATATAGGTATAAGAATACCCCCATATTTGGTCAACTTACCACCATCCCCACCATGCTTGTACCTCATGGAGAGGGGGGAGAGACATGGAGCTTGGCATAGGGCATAGAGTAGAGTAGACATGATGGGATGTATAGGGGACACTTGGCACATATCCTATGGGGAATTAGAGACTATAAATAGAGGGGGATGAAGAGGATTAAAGCATTTGGATCAAACACTCTCTCTCTCTTCACAAACTCCCTCCCTCTCTTCCCTTTCCTGCAGCAGCAGCAACAGCAACAAAGGAGCAGCAGCAGCAGCAGTTAAAGGAGCAACAGCAGCAGCAAAGGGAGCAGCAGCAGCAGCAGCAAAGGGCAGCAGCAAAACAGCCCCAAAACAGCCCAAATCTGCAGCCAAAAACCAGCAAAATCATACCACTTTAGGGGTGAGTAGAATATGTTAATCCTAATAACATGATGAGTAGAATAAAGTAGAAAATGAAATGAAACGTAAGAGATAAACAAGTACTTGACACTATGTAAATTTTTGGGATCATGTGTTTACAATTCCGCAAGTACTACTAATTTTGTTTATGAATCCATGATATTATTATATGTCTTGCATATTGATATTATATGATGGTATGATGTGTTGGAGGAAGGGACCAGGTTGAACCGGAGGCGTAGAAGGGGAGATTATATATTGTATGTAATGGAGGAAGGGACCGGGTTGAACCGGAGGCGTAGAAGGGGAGATTTTACGGAGGAAGGGACCGGGTTGAACCGGAGGCGTAGAAGGGGAGATTATGTTGTATGTATATTGATATTACTAAGATAGAAATCCTATGATATAATCATACATAAATCCTTAACATTTAATCTGGGATCACTTCTTAACAGGCAATTTCTATGTAGGGTAGTCGACTTGGTCCCTGGGATAGTCGACTATAAGTGTGATAATTAGGCAGATAAACTGCTGGATAGCAGGATTAGTCGACTACATACAGACTGTAGTCGACTAATCCCAGATACAGAGAGCAAACAGAAAGTTAACAATCTGTTTTGGACAGAATTAGTCGACTATAGTCGACTTACTAGTCGACTAATATATTGGATTAGTCGACTACACCAGGAGGGTAGTCGACTATAGGTGACATACCGAGAGTAACACAACTTTTGACCCAGAATTAGTCGACTATAGGGGACCTTCAAGTCGACTAGTACTTGACCAAGTCGACTACACCAGGAAGGGTAGTCGACTACATAAATCCCTGGCTGCTAGTAGAGAAGCAGATACGTGTGTAGCAGAGTTAGTCGACTATAGCTTCAAAATTAGTCGACTTACAGTTAGTCTTAGTCGACTATAGGGTGGTCTAGTCGACTAGGAAGGCCTTGTTACTGTGTTCTGATTTGGTTTCTGGCTAATTATAAGATTTTATAAAAATAGTACAACGACACACATGTAAACCGGATAATTTAGTCATGTAGACCTACTTGATTAGGCATACTTAAATATTGTTTTACTCACTGAGCCGTCAAGCTCACTCTATTCTAACTCCACCTACAGGTTTGGACAAGGGTAAGGGACCCGCTTAAGGGCAATTGCGCGGGCAATCATCACCGGAACCACTGTTTTAGAAGTTACTTTTGTTATGTATATGATTTTGTATAAACATGCGTACTTCAGCTGGGTATCACCCTTGACTTGTAATTTTTAAAGGACTTGGTATTGGACTCTAACTGTGTATGTATATATATCCTGATATGGTAATTATAGATTGTGTTTCTTATAGATTTTCGAACCATGGTGTTAACATGATAAGTCTCCATGTTATCTTAGTAGAAATTCTGATGTATAGTGAAGAGTTCTGATGATTATATTGGAAGTATTATACCTTGATGGGCCTCACGTTTGGATTATACGAGATGATTGTGATTAAATGGAAAATTTTTACTGGGACTGTTACATATATCATCAATATATAACCTAATTCCTTTACAAAACAGTAGGACATTTCACCCTATTTAATCATTAGGTCATAATTAACCTAACGAACCCTAAAATTTCCGAGAGTTGAAATGAAAAATACCTATTAGACAACAAAAATGGTGATTCAAGATTTAGGATTTCCTTTTCTCTAGAGTAAAAGATGAAAATTCTAATGGTTAAGAGTAGGCATTTCGGATTTTTTTTTTTTTTCCAAGTACTTCTATTTTCGTTCGCATTGAAAATTTCTAGATTCCAACTGGTTAGCTACAAACATCAACTTTTTATTATCTATTTAAAAACCCTAATTCGGTTTTGCGCCTGTTATCGTCGCTCTCAACCCAACCCTTTTTTCATTGAGCCAGGTCTCAGTGATAAGCATTAAAGATAGATACACAGGCCCCAACTCCTAGTCGACAAAATCAACCTGTAAATTGCACAAATCCAGCAATAATGGGTGATAGTGAAAAAGGAAAAAATATCAGATAACTCTCCAAAGAGATAATTGCGTCATAAACTAACAAAATTAAGAGAATACCTCTCATCATCAAAATTAACATAACCTGTGCTGTATAGTTGAGTAATCATTAGACTAATCAAAGTACAGATCCTTTCTTTAATTAAGGTCCCACGAGTGTCGGTAGCAGCAACATCAAAATTAAGGAGTGTCGGTAAGGGATCAGCACAAGATTTGTACATTACGTGACAAGGTTCCTATATGTTTAGAGACCTTGAACTGATTGATAATAAGCAACAAATAGTAAACGGATGCATAAAATTAAAAGCAATAGAGCCGGTGGGGGACAGGGAGAGCCTTCAGTGTTGATTTTTGTTGGAGATTTGAGCGCAAGACAAGGAAAAGAGAAGGGGCGCTGAAGTCAGAAGTTTTGGCTAAGGGTTTTTGGCAATATATGGCTTCAAAATCAAGCATCGCCCCTAGACTTGGAAACATCTAGAAAATTGACAGATACCATATTATTTCATTAACTGTTGATGGACTCGGTCGCGTAAGTAGTGGTCATTTTTGAGATGTGGTTCGATTTGTATAATATATCTGCAGAGCTAGCCACCATTAATTTCTTTGACCTACCTGACCTGTGTTAAATTGACGAGACTGTTTGGAACAAACTCCAGTCATTTCTCATCTTCCATCAACTTTGAACAAAATTTATATTAAAAAAATACTAAAAAACAAAATACCTACACTGCGAGCAAATCAAAATCATTTTTAAAAACTTTAGTTTGAAAAGAGTCGTAGCTGGGGCTTTTTAACCAGACAACAAAAGCATTTTGACCTTGAGAGGCCTCCGACAGCCTGAAAACACGGAGGTCAATGAAACCCACAAGGCCATGTCCCTTGCAAAATACAGAAGCTATCATTGTAGAACAATGTTAGTAATAAAAGATGGACTGTTACCCATTAACTATTACTTGTGTTAGAGATATCAATGACAACATGTGACTCATGTGAAACAAGTGATCATGTTAAAGCTTTCTCTCAGTCAATGTTTTCTTATTCTTTCTCTCAGTCAATGTTTTCCTATTGTATACCCTAAATCATTGTAAACATGTAACCAATATGTGACATGTGTATATATATACAACCAAGAATCATAACTAATGGTATCTTATCTTTGCACAAATAAGTCTTCTTATTCTTCTTTATCTTGGTATCAGAGCAACTCATGTACCATGTCGAGTATTTCTTCTTCATCTTCCCTCACCTCCATCCAAATACTTGCTGTAACGGTCCCAATTTTTTTTTTTGATCCTCAATTAACCTAAACATTCTTTTAACTGATAGATTATCATAATCACCTCCCAATCTATATAAAAAAAAAATTTGGCAGCACTTCCTTTGTAAATATTGATATAGCCAAATATACAATTTTATCCACAATAATTTCGGCCAACATCAGCCTACTTATTCTCAATTCAAACGTGTAAATTAAAGTCAATAACTGCCCATACCATCATAATAATATTTCAGCTCATGACGGCATACTTGTTCTCCAATTACAATTTCGGCTTGACATCGCCTACTTATATGAAAATAAAAGAATCATACGCTCGAGAGTACCCCCCTCGACATTCAAAGCCTCCTTCTCGGCATCCACCATATAACACTAAATTATTTATAACTCCAACTCATTAAGATTTTAGCCATCTAACTTATACTATAATTAGCATCAATAAGAATGTAAACAATACAATATGAAGTTTTACAAATACAATTACAACTCCAAAACTGCTCTATATAACAGAATTCCAACGAAGCGCTTGAAACCTTAAATTGAGCCTTCGCCTTACCATAACCTGAAAAAAAATAATAATCTGTGGGGGGGTGAGCTCAACAGCTCAGTGAGGAGAGTAAAAGAGAATTAGAAATATGATATACATGTCAAAATAAAAGGAAGCATGTTTTTCTTCAAATGGCGAGGCGAAAAAAATGAAATAAAGAAAGAAATAATTATACCAACCTAAACAGTCGCCCCGACTATCATTATAGTTTGTCAAAATGACTTGACTCTTTCGACCAATGACTGTACAAGTTAAATCTCTGCACTGATTTTATAAGGTTATGAGTTGTATCGAACACCTTACTTTAGTGACTTACTTTATTACCAGATTCATTCGTGTATACATAATATATACACTATACACGACGGTACATCAATCACAGTAAGTTAACCCAGATGGTACATATATTATAAAATATACTAATATGTTGTATATCATATCACCATTCAAGTACTACATGGATTAACCCTTGCACTTTCACTCATCATATAATATTTCATTATCTCTTGTAATAAAGTAAAGTTTCACAGTCATGCATAAAGGACAAGCATATAACACTATTCAATTTTAATTAGCACATCTTATTTCATGACACACGACCCATCTCATACCCCGTCTTCACACCTACCAGCTCCCGTTGGTCCCTTCCTTCGTTTAACACACACAATGTCATACCCCATCTTCATACCTACCAGCTCCCGCTGGCCCCTTCCTACATTTAACACACACAATATCATACCCCGTCTTCACACCTACCAGCTCCCGCTGGCCCCTTCCTACATTTAACACACACAATATCATACCCCGTCTTCACACCTACCAGCTCCCGCTGGCCCCTTCCTACATTTAACACACACAATATCATACCCCGTCTTCACACCTACCAGCTCCCGCTGGCCCCTTCCTACATTTACGTGAGAATAACACGACATGCATACACATTACATACACATTACATATACATCAACTATCAAGGTAACACACACAGTGCCTGTTGTGTTGTGATATACTTTTTCCATTCACCAATCATGTCAATGATGTGTCACACATGGTCAAATTCGTGTAACTAACAAATATATGCACGCATTCAAACATACATACTACTTACACTTCTCATTCATTTACGACGCATCAGTTACATTCTCGATACTCGTTCTTTATACGATTAGTTCTTTTATCTAGTTATGATTCTTCATTCACATATTGGATATTTGGGCATGAAATTGACTTCACTACTTATCTGTAATTAGAGTCTTAGCATGTCTTGAACATAATAGTAGTCCACTAGTCATCCAGCATAACAATCAATAAGCAATCATTAACAAGGTATCAACTATATATATATATGGTTCTACGATGTAAAATAAGAGTATATGTACAAGTACTATACACACACCCCACGTCCATACTCCTTAATGATGTAACCGACTACTTAATCCAAATCTTGTGTGTCTCATATATATACACTTCGGCTTAGTGTCACACTACTTATTGATAATCTATTCCACTATCGATCTTACTAAAAATTTTATGATTATTAACTAACACATTAATTTATGAGTATTATTCTTATAGAATCATCATCATACTTCGCTAGCTATATTATATTCAAATTCTAATTTAATTACACAGTTGTTATACAACCAAAATTTTATTTCACTGCAACTGGTGATTTAGATCGAAAGATCAGAAGCAGTGCTCCAATTATATATCTCAACTATCCGCCTTGAACGGATCATATTTTGAATATCCAATTTCACAAATTCAATTCTAATTTACTACCGATCTTTATTTCAATATCTAGATTCTTTCAAGCATTCTGATACTCGAATAAGAAACTGCTTTTAATTAAGAGCAACTCGTGCAACTATCACACATGATTTATATATATATAAATCTCAAGGCTACATAGAAGGACTCATGAAGTTTCAAGACGATAAAAAAATAATAGATGATCTTTGATGATTCTGATGTGGGAAAAACTGATTTCAAGTCTAAGTAAGTTACAAATTTTTTTTTTTTATAATTCCTATAGAAAGGGAAGGAGTTTTTCATTGGTACATCATATATCCTAATTAAGTATAAAGAACATCACTAGTGGGTCACAACGAAACCATGTGGTTAATTTATGGATCAACAGGGCAAGTAAGACTTTTACGCTCTTATTTGTCAATTGGCGAAAAGAATGAAAGTCTACTGCTATATATAACTTATTTTCTTTACCTATTTTCTTTCCTTCCTACAAGTATCAGTAGGTTCTCAGTCATCTGGATATCATATAAGTTAATTAGAAGGTAACTATAACAAGAGAACTTCTATACATCAAAAGATTCTATCTTTCGAACAATTACTGAAATTTTTATTATAACTTTTATTTTAGATATTTAAATAAGATATGAGAAATTTTGCTAGAAACTAGACTTAATTACCTTTCCAATGATATATTATATGACAAGTTTAATTTAAGAAAAATATACTAAATAATCAGAAACTTCTTGCCGTATTTTGACGATAACTTTCAACACATACCTTCAATAGGGATACGGTAAGAACCGTTAGAAAGCTGACTTGATTATCTTTCTAACGACATATAATATGATACTTATTACTCATAATACCTAGGCGAACTCCCTCTGAATTTACAGATCATAAAAACTGGACAGATTTGCACACATTTCTAATGTCCCCAAATTTTGGGTTAGTTTCAAATGTTTTTAAATCCCTTCACCAAATTAAATCACAACTAATAGTTCTCTTATTTGATTACTATATTCAGAATAAAATGAGTTAGGTCATGAAGTTACTTTATTTTTGTCAAGGAAATATAAAAATTATATCAAAATAGATCGAAGGGTTTCCCATCCTCTTTCTCAAAATCTAATATCATAACCACAACAAATTTATAAATTTCATTTGAGATCAATCAATATACCGAGAGATCTAAAGATATATCATCAAATTTTGCAAGAAAATAAAGGGGAAAAAGGAAAACTTTGGAACTCCCTCACCTTGCTCCGCCGGCCGGCCACGGCCCATGGCCGGTCGCCGCGCCCCATGGCCGGCCGCCCTTGGCCGGCTGACCCTTCGGCCGCCCCGATCCGCGAGAGAGAGAGAGAGAGAGAGAGAGAGAAGAGAGAGAGAGAGAGAGAGAGGATCTCTTAGGGTTTTGAAATTTTTGGATGAGAATGAGAGAGGGTTTTGAGAGAAATTTCTCTCTAGGGTTCCCTAATTTAGAGAGATGAATTGGAACGTAACTTTCAGCCTGAGAAAGGAAAGAGAGAGATGGGAAACTTTTTCATCCCTCCATTTACACATAACCCCCTTCCCAAACAAAATTTGCACTATGAATTTCTCTCCCTTCCTCTCATGAAGCCACATGTCCCTACTCATGCCACATGTCTCCACCATTCCCAAATAAAATCTTAGCCATCCATCTACCCACTTCATGCATACCTACCCTCTTCCACTAACTATTATGAATATATAATTATAGTATTTTTCTTGGTATTTACTTGTATTATCTTGTATTTACACAATATTCCAAATTTCCAATACATCAATGCAGTGTATATATTTATATACACACATATGTTCCATATCCATATATATACATGCCAAAATATTCTTACACCTATATTTAAAATTATTAAATATTTATTTCACTTCAAATTTCCCCCATAATAAAAGTTAAAATAAATAAAAATTCTATTTTACACAAAACACGTTCAATGATCATCTTAAATAATTCTGTCGGATCACGTTAATCAAATATTAGGATATTAAATTAGGATTTTAAATAATCGGGGTGTTACAGTTATACCCCCTTACAAAAGTTTCGTCCTCGAAACTTAGCACCTGAGTAAGTATAAAATCTTTGCATTTTTCCTGCTTATCACAAAATCTTTCTATGATGCAATATCTTTCTCGATTATTCACCTCAAAAATTCATTATCCCCTAATCACATCTACACTATGTTCTTACGATCCAAATTAATCTTGGCTCGCTTGATATTTTAATCATTCCCTTACTCCAGTGTCCCATACCACTGGCAGCTCATACTGAGGGCCCAGACCCCTAGCAGAGCACATTCGAATTATGGCATGTAGGTACCATAATCCAAACATAAGGCAATGACTAAATATCTTGCGCTTCGGGATTAATCATACGCGTAAGAACTCCTACCCCCTTAAACTACCCATATCAAACAACACATTCATATACATACAACGCACAAGCATACAATTCAAACATAGCAATCAGTTCTATCAATCAATCATCTTCCTACTATACCTGCTCTAGGTCAAATCCTTATGCGAAAACCCTGAGCTCTGATACCAACTGTAACGGTCCCAATTTTTTTTGATCCTCAATTAACCTAAACATTCTTTTAACTGATAGATTATCATAATCACCTCCCAATCTATATAAAAAAAATTTGGCAGCACTTCCTTTGTAAATATTGATATAGCCAAATATACAATTTTATCCACAATAATTTCGGCCAACATCAGCCTACTTATTCTCAATTCAAACATGTAAATTAAAGTCAATAACTGCCCATACCATCATAATAATATTTCAGCTCATGACGGCATACTTGTTCTCCAATTACAATTTCGGCTTGACATCGCCTACTTATATGAAAATAAAAGAATCATATGCTCGAGAGTACCCCTCTCGACATTCAAAGCCTCCTTCTCGGCATCCACCATATAACACTAAATTATTTATAACTCCAACTCATTAAGATTTTAGCCATCTAACTTATACTATAATTAGCATCAATAAGAATGTAAACAATACAATATGAAGTTTTACAAATACAATTACAACTCTAAAACTGCTCTATATAACAGAATTCCAACGAAGCGCTTGAAACCTTAAATTGAGCCTTCGCCTTACCATAACCTGAAAAAAAATAATAATCTGTGGGGGGTGAGCTCAACAGCTCAGTGAGGAGAGTAAAAGAGAATTAGGAATATGATATACATGTCAAAATAAAAGGAAGCATGTTTTTCTTCAAATGGCGAGACGAAAAAAATGAAATAAAGAAAGAAATAATTATACCAACCTAAACAGTCGCCCCGACTATCACTATAGTTTGTCAAAATGACTTGACTCTTTCGACCAATGACTGTACAACTTAAATCTCTGCACTGATTTTATAAGGTTATGAGTTGTATCGAACACCTTACTTTAGTGACTTACTTTATTACCAGATTCATTCGTGTATACATAATATATACACTATACACGACGGTACATCAATCACGGTAAGTTAACCCAGATGGTACATATATTATAAAATATACTAATATGTTGTATATCATATCACCATTCAAGTACTGCATGGATTAACCCTTGCACTTTCACCCATCATATAATATTTCATTATCTCTTGTAATAAAGCAGAGTTTCACAGTCATGCATAAAGGACAAGCATATAACACTATTCAATTTTAATAAACACATCTTATTTCATGACACACGACCCATCTCATACCCCGTCTTCACACCTACCAGCTCCCGCTGGCCCCTTCCTTCGTTTAACACACACAATGTCATACCCCATCTTCATACCTACCAGCTCCCGCTGGCCCCTTCCTACATTTAACACACACAATATCATACCCCGTCTTCACACCTACCAGCTCCCGCTGGCCCCTTCCTACATTTAACACACACAATATCATACCCCGTCTTCACACCTACCAGCTCCCGCTGGCCCCTTCCTAAATTTACATGAGAATAACACGATATGCATACACATTACATACACATTACATATACATCAACTATCAAGGTAACACACACAGTGCCTGTTGTGTTGTGATATACTTTTTCCATTCACCAATCATGTCATTGATGTGTCACACATGGTCAAGTTCGTGTAACTAACAAATATATGCACGCATTCAAACATACGTACTACTTACACTTCTCATTCATTTATGACGCATCAGTTACATTCTCGATACTCGTTCTTTATACGATTAGTTCTTTTATCTAGTTATGATTCTTCATTCACATATTGGATATTTGGGCATGAAATTGACTTCACTACTTATCTGTGATTAGAGTCTTAGCATGTCTTGAACATAATAGTAGTCCACTAGTCATCCAGCATAACAATCAATAAGCAATCATTAACAAGGTATCAACTATATATATATATGGTTCTACGATGTAAAACAAGAGTATATGTACAAGTACGATACACACACCCCACGTCCATACTCCTTAATGATGTACCGACTACTTAATCCAAATCTTGTGTGTCTCATATATATACACTTCGGCTTAGTGTCACACTACTCATTGATAATCTATTCCACTATCGATCTTACTAAAAATTTTATGATTATTAACTAACACATTAATTTATGAGTATTATTCTTATAGAATCATCATCATACTTCGCTAGCTATATTATATTCAAATTCTAATTTAATTACACAGTTGTTATACAACCAAAATTTTATTTCACTGCAACTGGTGATTTAGATCGAAAGATCAGAAGCAGTGCTCCAATTATATATCTCAACTATCCGCCTTGAACGGATCATATTTTGAATATCCAATTTCACAAATTCAATTCTAATTTACTACCGATCTTTATTTCAATATCTAGATTCTTTCAAGCATTCTGATACTCGAATAAGAAACTGCTTTTAATTAAGAGCAACTCATGCAACTATCACACATGATTTATATATATATATAAATCTCAAGACTACATAGAAGGACTCATGAAGTTTCAAGACGATAAAAAAATAATAGATGATCTTTGATGATTCTGATGTGGGAAAAACTGATTTCAAGTCTAAGTAAGTTACAAAGTTTTTTTTTTCTAATTCCTATAGAAAGGGAAGGAGTTTTTCATTGGTACATCATATATCCCAATTAAGTATAAAGAACATCACTAGTGGGTCACAACGAAACCATGTGGTTAATTTATGGATCAACAGGGCAAGTAAGACTTTTACGCTCTTATTTGTCAATTGGCGAAAAGAATGAAAGTCTACTGCTATATATAACTTATTTTCTTTACCTATTTTCTTTCCTTCCTACAAGTATCAGTAGGTTCTCAGTCATCTGGATATCATATAAGTTAATTAGAAGGTAACTATAACAAGAGAACTTCTATACATCAAAAGATTCTATCTTTCGAACAATCACTGATATTTTTATTATAACTTTTATTTCAGATATTTAAATAAGATATGAGAAATTTTGCTAGAAACTAGACTTAATTACCTTTCCAATGATATATTATATGACAAGTTTAATTTAAGAAAAATATACTAAATAATCAGAAACTTCTTGATCGGTTAAAAATTCTGCAACACAGTAGTGTTGACCAACTTGCCATATTTTGACGATAACTTTCAACACAGACCTTCAATAGGGATACGGTAAGAACCGTTAGAAAGCTGACTTGATTATCTTTCTAACGACATATAATATGATACTTATTACTCATAATACCTAGGCGAACTCCCTCTAAATTTACAGATCATAAAAACTGGACAGATTTGCACACATTTCTAATGTCCCCAAATTTTGGGTTAGTTTCAAATGTTTTTAAATCCCTTCACCAAATTAAATCACAACTAATAGTTCTCTTATTTGATTACTATATTCAGAATAAAATGAGTTAGGTCATGAAGTTACTTTATTTTTGTCAAGGAAATATAAAAATTATATCAAAATAGATCGAAGGGTTTCCCATCCTCTTTCTCAAAATCTAATATCATAACCACAACAAATTTATAAATTTCATTTGAGATCAATCAATATACCAAGAGATCTAAAGATATATCATCAAATTTTGCAAGAAAATAAAGGGAAAAAGGAAAACTTTGGAACTCCCTCACCTTGCTCCGCCGGCCGGTCGCGGCCCATGGCCGGTCGCCGCGCCCCATGGCCGGCCGCCCTTGGCCGGCTGACCCTTCGGCCGCCCCGATCCGCGAGAGAGAGAGAGAGAGAGAGAGAGAGAGTAGAGAGGATCTCTTAGGGTTTTGAAATTTTTGGATGAGAATGAGAGAGGGTTTTGAGAGAAATTTCTCTTTAGGGTTCCCTAATTTAGAGAGATGAATTGGAACGTAACTTTCAGCCTGAGAAAGGAAAGAGAGAGATGGGAAACTTTTTCATCCCTCCATTTACACATAACCCCCTTCCCAAACAAAATTTGCAGTATGAATTTCTCTCCCTTCCTCTCATGAAGCCACATGTCCCTACTCATGCCACATGTCTCCACCATTCCCAAATAAAATCTTAGCCATCCATTTACCCACTTCATGCATACCTACCCTCTTCCACTAACTATTATGAATATATAATTATAGTATTTTTCTTGGTATTTACTTGTATTATCTTGTATTTACACAATATTCCAATACATCAATGCAATGTATATATTTATATACACACATATGTTCCATATCCATATATATACATGCCAAAATATTCTTACACCTATATTTAAAATTATTAAATATTTATTTCACTTCAAATTTCCCCCATAATAAAAGTTAAAATAAATAAAAATTCTATTTTACACAAAACACGTTCAATCATCATCTTAAATAATTCTGTCGGATCACGTTAATCAAATATTAGGATATTAAATTAGGATTTTAAATAATCGGGGTGTTACACTTGCATTCATGGTTACTCCTAATCCCAACATCACTCACTTTCTAAATGTCAAATTCGATAAGGGAAACTATCTACTTTGGCGTTCCCAGTTCCTTCCTCTTCTCAAGCTCCACGATCTCGAAGGCCTCGTCGACAGAACCTCTCCGTGTCCGGTCCGGTTCCTTCCTTCTACCGGGAAGGATGCTCAGCCCACTATCAATCTAGAATATACTCGCTAGATCAAGCCTGATCAGATGCTCTTATGTTGGCTTATTTCCTCGCTCATTGAGGCTGTTCTTACTCATGTCGTCGGCCTCACCATATCTAGTGATGTGTGGTGCTCTCTGAAGCGAATCTTTGTGTCACCCTCCAGAGTTAGAGTGCAGCAACTCAAATATCAGTTGCACACCGTTAAAATGGGCACCTCTTCTATGTCAGAGTACATCCAGTCTCTCAAGTCCATCGTAGACAGCTTGGCGGCAGTGGCTAATCCAGTTGCCGACTCCGACCTCGTCTCTATCTTACTCAATGGTCTGTCTCCTGAATATGACTCGTTTGTCACCTCCATCAACACACGAGTCGACCCTGTACTGTCAGGAGAACTCATCGGCCTCATGCTTAGCCAGGAGATTTATCGTGGGCGCGCTATCACTTCACCAGACTCCACAACCCTCATCTCCCCCTCTCCTGCAGTTCATACTATTTCCTGCACTCCAAATTACCATTTAGCTCCATCTTCTTTCCGTGGTCGTGGACGTGGCCGAGGCAGGGAGCGCGGTCATGGTCGTGGACGTTCCTTCTTACCGCGACATCAGTCCGCCGGTGGCCGACCTCAATGCCAGATCTGCAATCATTTTGGCCATTATGCTAACCAATGCTACAATCGTTATGATGATTCGGCTAGCCCAATTGCTCTTCTCCACTCTTATGGGAATAGTCCAGTCGATCCCAACTAGTATGTTAACTTCGGAGCCACTGATCACCTAACGGCTGACATTGCGAATCTGGCGGTTCATTCCGAATATCAAGGACCCGACAGAGTTCGCATGGGTAACGAGGCAGGTTTGCCTATCCGAGTTACTGGTGCTTCTTTATTGTGTTCTTCTGTTTCTTCCTTTGTCTTAAAAAACCTTTTACATATTCCTGATATCACCAAAAATCTTCTGTCTGTTAGTCAATTTACTGCTGATAATAAAGTCCTTCTTGAATTTCATCCTGACTCTTGTTTTATCAAGGATCTCTCCACTTGAAAAACTCTATTGCGGGGACAACTTAAAGATGGCCTATATGTCTTCTCCCTGGGGAATCATAACCTCACCGCCTCTCCCTAGGCTCTTCTCGGTGAGCGTGCATCTTCCTCCGTCTGGCATGAGCGCCTAGGTCATCCCTCCTCCAGAGTTGTCTCCAGTGTTTTATCTCTGCATCAGCTTTCTTTCCTCCCTGACCGTGCTAGTACCCCTCCCTGCATCCCCTATCAGCAAGAAAAAAAGTCACCGTCTCCCTTTTTCATCATCTTCCACGATTGATGTTACTTCTTTAGAGTTTATCCACTCCGATCTATGGGGTCCGTCTCCGTGTCCGCTGTAAGTGGTCATCGCTATTATATTAGATTTGTACATCACTACAGTAAGTATGTTTAGCTTTATCCTTTACTAAATAAAAGTGATGCTTTCTCTATTTTCTTGAGTTCAAAATTCATGTGAAATTTTCTTTTGGGCGTTCCATTAAAGCACTCCAAACTTATTGTGGTGGCGAGTTCATCAAATTTAAACCTTACTTATCTTCTCAGGGTATTGCTCATCGCTTATCCTGTCCACACACTAGTGCCCAAAATGGCACCGCAGAAAGAAAGCATCGCCACCTTGTCGAGACCGGCCTTACTCTTCTGGCTTGGTCAAATGTTCCATTCCATTATTGGCTTTGTGCTTTCCAAACCGCCTCATTTCTCATCAATAGAATGCTCACCCCCGTCCTCCATAATCTATCTCCCTACTAGAAATTATTTCATAAAGCACCTGACTACCTTTCCTTACGAATTTTCGGTTGTGCTTGCTACCCTCATCTGCGTCCATACCAAACTCATAAGTTTAGTTTTTGGTCCAGTTAATGTATTTTCTTAGGTTACTCGGCTTTGCATAAAGGTTATGAATGTTTGCATGTCCCCTCTGGTCGTATTTACATCTCTCGGGATATTGTGTTCGACGAATTTTCCTTTCCTTTCCATTCTCCTCTGCGCTCCCTCTCCCCCCTGCTCCCACGTCTTCACCACCGATTCCCATCTCCACGCCTCTGTTACCTTCCATTTTTCCAGTCCCATTTTCTCATGCGGGCCCCACTATTGACTCTTCTCCTCCTCCACTACCACCTCCATTACATACTCCTTCTCCACCACCTCCACCAGCACCTGCCGATGAGTCTTTCTCATCGTCCTTATCCTCGGCTCTCCCAGTCCTCCTTCTAGCAGGACCCACCATATGGTCACCAGAACACAGGATAACACCAGAACACCAAAGGTCTGGCTAGCCACCCGGTATCCCATGCCTACCTGTCTCATAGCCGACTTGGCCACAACTCGTGTCGAACCCACATGTTTCACGCAAGCTTCTAAAGATCCTAAGTGGCGCCGGTAATGGACACTGAGATGAATGCCTTACTTAAGAATAAAACCTAGTCCCTTGTGTCATACCACCCTACCATGAATCTGGTTGGTTGCAAATGAATTTTCAAGTTAAAACATAAATCTGATGGTTCTGTTGACAGGTATAAGGCCCGCCTGGTGGCCAAGGGTTTTCATCAACAATCAGGATGAGACTATAGTGAGACATCTAGTCCGATGATCAAACTGACCACTGTCGTACCGTCTGCAGTCTGGCCGTCTCCAAGGGATGGTCTATTCGACAGTTGGATGTGAATAATGTATTTTTGTAGGGTTTTCTTACTGAGACGGTCTACATGGATCAACCTTCGGGGTTCATCAATCCCGCTCATCCCAATTATGTATGCAAGCTTCACCGCAGTATTTATGGCCTCAAACAGGCTCCACGGGCCTGGTTTTCTCCCCTCAGCAGTTATCTAGTCACATTGGGCTTTGTGGGCTCCAAGTCCGACACGTCTCTCTTCCTCCGACGGGTCGGGGAGACGTGTCGGGACAGATCTTCTTCTGGCGCTTATCTATGTGGACGACATCATCATCACGGGCAATGACTCACGGGCTGTCACTCGTCTTATTTAAGAACTATGCCGGAAGTTCTCATTAAAAGACCTCGGCCCACTGCACTATTTCTTGGGCGTGTCACCGTACACCCTCAGGTTTATTTCTCTCTCAACAGAAGTACATCCGTGACTTGCTTTTCTGACTCAAGATGGATGGTGTCAAACCTGTCAGCTCGCCTATGGCCACTTCCTGTAAGCTCTCCAAGATTGTTGGCAAGTCTCTCTCTGACCCCTTTCTCTATTGAAGTACTGTTGGGGCTCTACAATGCCTAAGATTTACCAAACCCGATATTGCCTTCTCGGTGAACAAGGTCGCTCAGTTCATGCAAGCTCCGACCGATGAGCATTGGAGTGCTGTAAAACGGATCCTCCGTTGCCTCAAATCTACCATTCAACATGGCTTTTTTCTCTCTCGTCATCCTTCTGTACAGCTTACTGCTTACACCGATGCAGATTGGGCAGGATCGATCGATGATCGAAAATCTACCAGTGACTATTGTATTTTTTTTGGTACAAATCTCATTTCTTAGAGCTTGAAGAAGTAGTGCACTGTGGCACGATCTAGCACTGAAGTAGAGTATAGGGGCGTGGCCAATGCTGCAGCAGAGGTCGTTTGGTTGCAGTCATTACTTTGTGAGCTTGGAGTTCCGCAATCTCCCCCGATAGTTCTCTGTGACAACCTCGGTGCAACATATCTCTCGATCAATCCTATTTGTCACTCCCGCTCCAAACATGTTGAGATCGACATTCATTTTGTGAGGGACTATGTCGCCAATGGAGTCCTGGATGTTCGGTTTGTCAGCACTAAAGACCAACTAGCAGACATCCTTACTAAGCCTTTGCGCTCATTAAGGTTTTCTATGCTGAAGAACAAACTCTCGGTTCTTTGGATTCCTCTTCGCTTGCGGGGGGTGTTAGAGATATCAATGACAACACGTAACTTATGTGAAACATGTGACCCATGTGAAAGACACCCTTCATGAAATCAACCAGATCCTAAAATCTCTTTATGATTATAGGAACACATGGGACTCATGGGATTCATGCACCATGTGTTTCTCATTCTCTCTCAGTCAATGTTTTCCTATTCTTTCTCTCAGTTAATGTTTTCCTATTGTATCTCCTAAATCATTTTAAACATGTGACCAATATGTGTATATATATACAATCAAGAACCATAACTAATGCTATCTTGTCTTTGCGCAAATAACTCTTCAATTTCTTCTTCTTTATCTGCTTGTACCAAGGTAATAACAAAATACAGTAAAGAAGGAAAAGAGCACAAGAGACATCTAACTTTTGCGGCCAAACCCAAATATCTACAGTGGCAATCTTACACAATAATGCAGAGAACAGGTGCAACTTTTACAAGAGGACAACTATGAGTACCTCCTTACATTCAAGCTGGCAGGAAGCCAAAGGAGACTCCGGTGGTGTATAGTGTTCTTCCTCTAGCAGTTCCTTTTGTCTACAATTTACATATACATTTTCTTTTCACTTTTCAATCCAGATAAATTAAAGAGCAGAGATTATAGCTGAAGAAGTTCCTGACCAAATCTCTCATCTATAGAAGAGTGTTCATTCAGAGGACTTCACACCGGAAAGATAGACTTGAGCCTGAATCACACTCCCACCAACAATAAATCCAGGCATCACCATGAACCCAACTTTAGGCTTCTCTTCTTGCTCCCAGAAAACCATATTCTTCTCTACACTTCCCATGTACACCACTGAGAACTCACTTCCCCCTTCACTTGAAAAATCCTCGCTTTTGGATCAAAAGAATAGGCAAGACTGTGCAGCAACCAGATTGATTTAGCCAGCTTCAAGAAAGCCTGGTGAAAAGGAGTCCTTGGATGCCCACCACTAACCACATAATTCCTCTGATCCAAGTTTCTGAAAAAGGATTGCTCCATCTTCGGGTGGACAACCATGAGGTATTTGCTCTGGCAAAATTTTCCAAACACAGAATCTGGGCTTTGGCTGAGTACGTCCAATGAGGCCATAGCTCTAACTGCAAGAAACTGGTGAAAGAAGACCTCACTAGAAACAATAAGATTGCCAGCTTCAACAGAAAAAATTTCATCTTGAAAACCACTGAACATTTTCTGGCAACTATGAGATTCGAATGCATGCTTCTTGTGAGCCCTCTTCCCATAAACTACTGCAGGATCATTTGCGTGAGCTGCTGCATCAAGATCCCACACCTGCTGCTTTCATCATGTTAGTTAAGGGCTTCGAAAAATCATGAATGGATTTGTAAGCAGTTTCTATAGCAGATTTGAAAAGAGCTGGATGTTGATATGTCTTTAATGAATAAAAACAATCCAAGCTATCTTTGTAAACTTTTTTTTTTCAAAATCAATTACTCAAATCTCTAACCACCCTAAAAGTCATCAATATCTACCCTACGAAATCTCTAGCCACTCGTCAATAACCACCTTATGAAGATCATAGCTACCCTATGAAGATCTTAGCAACCCTAATGAAATCAAATGAGCCACCCTATGATTTTAATGCATTTAAACATAATTAACATGAAAACCAGAACATGCTATATATCAACAATAGAAAGCATGTAAACTTATACAAGAAGTTAGAGATAGTTATCAAAACTAAATGAACTAGTCTTTAGGTCTCCAAATCATGGTGGTTCTTCCACCAAACCTCCCTTAAAAGTGATGAATTCAAAAATGTGACCATTTAGCTTGAAATGCATCCACCATTAAGGCCAATACTCTCACGTCTTATGA
Source organism: Agave tequilana (assembly GCA_038442645.1). Lineage (NCBI taxonomy): Eukaryota > Viridiplantae > Streptophyta > Magnoliopsida > Asparagales > Asparagaceae > Agave > Agave tequilana. The sequence goes on along the minus strand of JAVJIF010007423.1, from coordinate 168,307 downwards.
GAGCTCATATCTACATCAAATGAAATAAGAATAGATTTTGGTACCTAAACTTTCTTGGGTCCATGGAGATTAAAACTTTTTCTAACCCAAACATTTTTAATTGCAAAATTTAAAGCATGTATCTTATCATAACAAAATTTGCAAGGTGGCCCGCACGCTCACAATATATACAAGTGTATATTAGCATACAAAGAATCATGTGTGTGAACATGATGAGCATATGTATGCCGTGATGGGTGTGCATGCATAAGTGGAGTATGTTTCTTATGAAACGTAAACTCCAATCTCTTGTGGCTCAAGACACATTGTCTTAAAGTGGAGTCCAAACAATCTGCACTCTTCTTTAAAGCATGAATATCATTATCAATAGTGAAAGAAGTGGAGCAAGTAATAAAAACAAAATTTTCACAAGAAGATGAAGGTATAGTAGCATGGCTAGCATGTGAATATAAATCATTTTTTAAAGAAACTTTTTCTTTTGAAACACAATCTAATTCTTTTGAAATCAAAGCAATTTTATTTTTCAAAGAATCATTTTTTTTAAAACAAAATCAAGTTTTAGTGACAAAAGACCATTATTTTTCAAAACAATATCAAAATTATTTTTATTCTTGAAAACCTCATTTTCTTTTAAAATAAGATCAAGTTGAACTTTCAGTGAATCTCTTTCATTTGAAATCTCAACCTTCTCTTGTAAAACCATATCAAGTTTTAAAAATAAGTTTTTATTTTCTTTTTTTAATTCAAAACTCTTACTTTTCAAAAGTTTGTAATTTGAAAGCAAGTTTTCATAAAATATGGAAGCTCTTCATTTAAAGCATGGGTATCCATATTACTATCATGATCATTAGAAGAGCTAGCACAATCATCAAAATGAGTATCTAAATTTACCTCAAAAAAGTCATTCCCTTGGACCATGTAACACATTTGCTCGGAATCATCTCTAATAGGTTCTCTCTTCACATTATTTGAAGGTTGTTCTTTGAGAGAGGTCAAAGTGTTCCACATTGTAAAAGCGGAATCAGAATGAGAAATTAAAGAAAGTTATTTTATACTTAATGTGTGCTTTAATGCCTCCATAGCTTTTGCATTAGCCTCTATATAATTGTCATTAACAAAATATGATTTCTTGATAGTGATAAGATAAACATGCAATCCTAAGGTTTTAAGATATGAACTCATTTTAAACTTTCATATATCAATGTTAGAAACATTATACATGGGTGGTGTAAGATAATCCATGAGTGCAAACTAATATGGGTGCAAAACAAATACTAGATTAGAAATAAAGGATCACACTCTTAGGTGGTTAAACCGAATATCAGGAATGCTAGCTTTGATACCAATTGAAAATACACCTAGAGGGGGGTGAATAGGTGTAGTGCTAATCAAGGACAAATAATATAGAATAAAAACTAAATACTAAACACCACTATGTATAACCAAAGTGAGTCCAAATTCTCCGTGAAGAGCTCTGGAACTACTCCTCACGATTTCGCTGAATTATGAGTTGAGGTGTTTTGATAGCTCTCTTGATTCAATACAAGTGTGAGCACACAAGTTATATCAAGCATGTATATGAATGAGTAATAATAACAATAATGCAAGATATAAAGAGAGATGAGAGCTGAGAGATAGAAGATCAAACATAAACATAAGGATATATTTTGAGGTTCGAGCCACTGCTCTACGTCCCCGCCTTCACATAGAAGGATTTCAACTATCCATTATTGGATCTTCCATAAAGGGACCTCCACTGAGGAATTACAAATACAAATCAGAATACACAACTTTAATTCTCACTCCTCTATACAAGAAGAAGGCACAAAATCTAAGCACAAAGCAAAGAAGAAAATACAACTAGGTGATCACAAAGATCACAAAAAATACTAGGTGATCTCAAAGGATCACAAATAATTTTTCTCACAAAACAAGAATCCTAAAGGATAGATTTTGAATTGAGTGGGTCAACTATGTGAGAAATCAAAGTATTTGAAAAAGAAACAACAAAGAAAATACTTAGAAAAACTTATTGATAGATATGAAAATGAAGAACAAAACTATAATTCTCAAAACTTGTTGATTTTTTATTTTCTAAAACTTTGAAACAAATAAAGATTGAGATATTAAAGCTCTAAAACTTGTTTTGAAAACTTGTTAAAAACTCCATAGAAGATGGAAATTTTGGCTCTTAAAAATCTTATACAAAACTAGCCTCAAAACCCATATATATAGGGGTTTGGAAAATATAGCCATTAGGGTCACAACATGCCCAGACAGACCTGTCGGTCGACTGCCCGGTCAACCGGCTAACGGTCAAATTTTTGACCGTTTGAGGCTGTCGATCGACAGCCCGGTCGATCGCCCCTAGGCAACCAGCCTGTCGGTCAACCGCTCGATCAACCGGGACCAACCCGAGAGTTGGGTAGATCCAGTAGGTCAACCATGCGGTCGATCGGCCCATAGGCTAAGGCCTTGTGCACGTTCTTCTGCACATCGGTTGACTGCTCGGTCGACTAAGCCAATCTTCGGTCGACCGCAGGTAGCCCCAAAACAGGATTTATAGGTTAGAAAAATTGAATACCTATAAATTCTAGTGGATCATATCCATACACACTATGCTTTATAAGTTCAAAATATCTTCTTTTGTATTTTGTGAAGTATGGAAAAACAAGTCTTAGAAAGACATGTTTTTAGAAAAACAGTTTTTATTGTGATTAAAACTATTTTTAGATTTACTGTGAATTTATGGGATTTTTATTGAGTGAAAAGACCTATTTTCAAATCCCGTATCTGTGCAGAACTGTGCAAACTGTTTCAGGCTTCAGCGGTCGACCGGACCGGTCGACCGGGTCTGAAGTCGGTCGACCGGATCAGTCGACCGACGTGCACAGACGTGCACGCCTTGGTGCACTGGAGGACGGTCGACCGGGTCGGTCGACCGCTTCGGAGAGCTTTGCTCTCTGGAAATATCGGCCAACCGGTCCGGTCGACCGACAGAGAGTTTACTCTCTTCTCCAGTTGCTCGGTCGACCGGGTCGGTCGACGGAGGCTCCAACGGTCGGATTTTGACTGTTGGCGGTCGACCGGACCGGTCGACCGGCAGCTCTGACAGAGCCCAACGGTCAGATTTTTCTGGCCTCTATAAAAGGGGGTTTTGTCATTGTTTTGAGGTAAGATTTTTGGAGACCTTAGAGCCTGTTTTCTCATATTCATTTCAGAGGTTTTTCTCCACAAAAATAGTGAGCTAATACTTCCAATCAAAAGGGAAGATTTTATAAGAGTGTAAAAGTGATTTCTTGAGATTTTCACCAAAGATTCTTTCCTTGCTTTCTCACACAAACACTTGAGCATCCATTGAGCTATTCATCCTGCGGATGTACGCCAATCGCCCTTGCAATCCCCTGAGTTCTTTGAGATTTCTCGGGGTTACATCTCCTGGATAGCGCGGACTTTTTCCGGGTCCAAGTGAATTCCGGTGGATGTTACAACAAATCCTAAGAATTTGCCACTGGCCACCCCCAGGAAGGACTTTGTGGGATTCATCTTCAATTGATGAGCCCGCATGATGTCGAAGACTACCTTCAGGTCCGCTATGTGATCACCTTTAGCGCGGCTTTTTACCGCGATATCATCAACATAACATTCCACCGTTTTGCGCATTTGCTGATGGAAAAATGGCGTTCATAGCCCTTTGATATGTTGCCCCTGCATTTTTCAGTCCGAAGGGCATGACGGTGTAACAATATACCCCTAGAGGAGTTCTGAAGGAAGTATGCTTTTCGTCATCAGGATACATTTTGATTTGATTGTATCCTGAGAATCCATCCATGAAGGACATTCGTTCGAATCCACAAGTATTGTCGATCATGACATCTGTGATTGGCAATGGGAATTCGTCCTTGGGGCAAGCCTCGTTTAGATCACGGAAATCGATGCAGATCCGGATCTTCCCGTTCTTCTTGGCAACGGGGACGATGTTGGCTACCCAGTCGGGATGTTGTTCCTCCCTGATGAAGCCAGAATCAATAAGTTTTCTGACTTCTGATTGAATTGCCTCCATTATTTCTGGGCGAAACCGTCGCTGCTGTTGTTTGACAGGCTTTACGTCCGGATTGATGTTGAGGCGGTGCATAGCCACTTGAGGATCAAGTCCAGGCATGTCCTCATAATTCCAGGCGAAGACGTCTATATACTCTTGTACAAGAGATATTAGATCTTTCTTCTCCGAAGGTGACAGGCTGTCACTTATGAAGATGGGCTTAGGGTTAGCCTCATCTCCTAGATTGACTTGAACGACCTTGTCTTCTGTGGGTGGCTCGCGCTGTTCAAAGCGGGTATCCCAAAGAGTATTTAAATGTTTGATCCAGGATCTGTATCAGATTGGATCATTTCTTCATTTCCATCTTCCAGGTGGTTTGTCGAAACCATGTTCACTGAAAGTTCCTTGAAGATGTTGCCGACACTGACATCTGACTCCCAAGATGATGTGTCTGAAGAGTAATCGTTGCTCGACGATTCTTGAGAATCGGAGGCCGATGGGACCGGAGTTGATACATAGCCCAACCCCGGCGCGTCTGATGATAATAATCGGGGGCCTTCCCTTTCGGCACAAAGGATCGGAGTATCGTTTTCCTTCCTTTACCGAAGTTCAACCCGGGTTTGTTGGTCAGGTCGTACCCCATGGATCTCATTATTTTGAGCGCTTTGGTTCGTAATGACCGAACTGAGGGGATTCTTTCTCGCCTTCCGATTCGTCGCAGGGCGTTGGTTCAGACGAGATTCGCCCAAAGAGAATTGGTTTTTGGCCTTTCCGTCTTGCTGGAACCATGAATATAGATTCTTGCGTATTATCATTGTCTTGGTATGTCTCGAAGGACGATTTCACTGGTACATGCAATGATGTCAAGGCACCCATTGCCGACCAGAGATCGTCATCTATATCAGTGCTAGTGTCTGACGGTATTGAATCAGAAGCACACGCAGAAAAATACGCAAAATCTAAATCTTCATTAATATACCAACCGCCTACATCATCGGTGGTATTATCGACATCGGGTTTATTAGTGCCCGTTACAAGTGGTTCTAACTCCCACAGGCACTCTTCTTTCTCAAGCTCAGTGTCAGCCTCATTACCAGAGTCTGGCTCTTCTGGTTGTGGGGCTTCATCCGTTTCCACCGGATCTTGGTACAGCAAAGAGTCGGTGAAATAATTTTCGTCCCCTTTGAACGGATGTCTTTCGGCAATCAACGTCTGCACATTTTCACCCCCGTCAATGTACTTCATGACTTGGTGGAGAGTGGAGGGAACGATGGAGTTGCGGTGAATTCACGGTCGTCCCAGCAACAGATTGTCGGAAGTGTCGGCATCGATGATGTAGCATGTCACCTCCGACTTGAGGCTTCCAATCTGACACTTGAGCTTGATCTTCCCCATCGGACGGGTCTGGTTGGCATTGAACCCATAGATAGTCGTCTGGGTAGGGCTCAAACGATGGGTAGGAATGTCGAGATGTTGCATGACCCGGCGAGGCATGATGCTCAACGCGGACCCTGGATCTACCTGGATGCGGTTCACCTCAGATGATCCGATATACCCTGTGAAGTACAGGGGTCGATCATGCTTCCCTTTCACCTGCATATCATCTGCCGTGAAGGTGATGCAGGGGGCATTCTGGGAGGTGTTGAGGCAATGCTCTACATCTTCCTCCTTCGGCACCTGGGTCATGAAGACCTCAGCATTTGCCAGAGCTTCTTGCAGAGCTTCCCTGGTCGACTTTGATAGTCTAAGAAGTTCATACAAGGTAATGCGTGCCGGAATGTTGGCCAACTGAGCCAGGACATCAAAGCGGTAAGGTGCCGTAGATCCTTCCGCGATGCCCTTTTGAAGGGCTCGAGAAAATCGAGTCCCCTTCTGCTTTTCCACGGGTGGCTTTGTGGAGGGCCTGACTGGCTCCGCAGTTGGTTGTGGAGGGGCTACCGCCGCCTCGTCGTACTGTTTCAAGTACGCCTGTCCTGAACGGGTTCCCGCCATCGGTTGGTTAGGCTCTGCGGCCAGGACTATCGTTTCCTCCTCTGAGTCGGTCAGTGAAGGGATATCAGTCTCCGCTTCTCGAGAGGAGGCACCTACCAAATTACAAATAATTTGAACTATTTTTGAGGTACATAAATTTAAACTTAAACTAAAAACTATATTTTCTAAAACTTAGATTTTGAAATGGAAATTCATTTTCTTCAAAACTTGTATAAATACAAAATAAGATATTGAAATGCATTTGAAGCATAGAGTTATGGATAGAATCTAATACATATTGTAAATGATATATCTTTGTTTTTGATAAAAAATCCCAAACTAAGTTTTGTTAAAAACAAAACTTGAAATCATGAACTAGATACATCAAAATAATTTTTTCTAAACATATGAAGCATAAATGCATATGGATGAAATTCAATATACATTAAACCATGTAAACTTATTTTGATGAAATCTATTCATGAAACTATAAGATGTATTCTTGAAAACACAAGTGGTTAAACCAAAACCAAAACTATTAAAGTTGTGTTTGTATACTTGAGCAATTCAAAGCTAGACTATCTTTACATAAGATCTAAATAATAAACAAACAAGCCTAAACCGAAGTCTTCTTGAAGATCTTCTTCTCTAAGATGACTCGATCCAAACTTGATCAAAATGAGTTTGACTCCTCTTGAGCTCTAGATGGGATCTTGAAGCACGAGCTCTTGAATCAACATGTGATAGTTTTAAAACTTGACTTTGAATCCTTTGTTGAAACTAAACACCTACTAAGATTTTGAATAATATCTGAAACTTAATAAACACAAAATCATTAGTAACTTAACTTCAAAAGTTAGTCATCATCAAACTAAAGTAAAGGGCCTTTGGGCTAACAATCTCCCCCTTTTTGATGATGACAAAATTTATGAGGTTATATATGCATGGATTAAAGATAAGCTTCATAGAATCTCCTCCTTAACACATGCATAGCATAAAACATGAAGATATTCAATTTAGCTCGGATACTAAAGATATTCAATAAAGCTCATAAATAAAAACACATGTATATATGCATAAACAATAAGAAAAACATGCATATAAAACAACAAATATAAACATATATTCATAACTAAAAACAACTTGCATATATAAACTAATATGTCTCCCCATTTTTGTCAATCATCAACAAAGGGGTGAAGAAAAATAAACAATATACATGCAATATACATTCATGAAGAGGATAAACGTTAAGTTAACTTTCCTGCATACATGCATAATATGGAGAAGGGATGACTAAACCCTAACCCATATAAGTATAATATATAATGTATAAGCGGAGATGTTAAACCCTTACACACATGTACTATATAAAGAAAGCAGGTCAAGCTCTTATTTATATACCACACTCATATGAATGAATATGTAGAGGAGATGTTAAGCTCCCCTTGCATATAGATAATACAAACAAAAATAATTTTTTATACCAATAAAAATATATTTTTATATCAACTGAAAGAGAAACAATCTTTTTACTAATTGATACCAATAGAAAGAAATGATACCAATTGAAGATAAATTTTAAACCAATTTTTTTAGGTAAATACTAAAATTATTTTGCAATATAGATTCCAATTTGAGAATAATACAAATATTGAAGGTTATTGATACCAATATTGAAAATGTTAGCATTTTTAAAATGAAATATTTTTCTTCATAAAGAGTGAGAGTAAGATGCTAATTGAAAATAAATACAACTGAAAGATAGATCAAGAATTTTTCTCCGCCTTTATGAAATATCAATAAAACTAATACATAAGCTTGTAAAGATACCAATTATCGTTAAGAACATGAATCAAACTTAGCATAAAATCAATTTGTGCTATAAACATGTATGGTCAATGTAAAGCAAGCACAATCAATTATATATATGTATGTATAATAAATTTTAAATGCTAATTTGAAATATGATGCATACATATATAGAAAATATGAGTATACAAAAATGATATAACAAATAAATCATGTGTATATCTCATAACATCCACCCTATCATACACATGTTTAAAACGATAGTCATTAAATAACACACAAGGCATGGTCATCTAACCAACCATCCTTATAGGGTAGAAGTTTTCAAAAATAATATTTTGAAAATAATTTTAACATAGATTGAAAACTCTACCAATTGAAGAATATGAAACTAGTCTTAAGAAAATTTTGAAAACTAGTACGAAATCCTTCAAGCAGCGAATAAAATCATGAGTAAATACAAAATATAGAGTGTGCAAGAATCATGTAAGAGACATATACATGAAAATAAATCAATGAAGCTCAAATCATCAAAGCATATGAAATTACTATTTCTTAAACATGAAAAAAAATATTTCCATCAAAAACCAAATAAACTTCAAGGCATATGTATGTATTGTCAAAACTAAATCATATATATTTATCCCAAATATAAAATGAGTCCACAAAAAAGTATATGGCATAAAAAATAAGTGACTCAAGGATTGAACATGTATATCTAATAGTTTTGATAAAATTTACATATACATGAAGCTAAACACAAAAACATATATAAAATAGAGAATACAAGTGTAAATACAAGAGTCATCAAAACTGGGTTATATAAATACATGTAATAAGTACACATGAACAATGAAACACTCAAACATTATAATCAAGTATAGCTCACTATTTGTACAAGTATAAACAAAATTTTAATGGAAGTTATATTTAAACATGTAATCAAGACATGAAGCACAAAATATCAAAATGTGATATAAATCATTAGTGTAAATGCAAGTATTATTAACAGTAAGATATGCACAATAGCTAAACAGTAATTGAGAATACAAATATATGAATCCATATAAACATGGGTGTATCTCAAATATTATCTATGTAATAAACCTTGCATTTAATAAACATGAAAACTAAGACATGCTAAAGATCAACAATTAGAAAGCATGTAAACTTATACAAGGAGTTAGAGATAGTTATCAAAACTAAATAAATTAGTCTCTAGGTCTCCAAACTATGGTGATTCTTTCACCAAATCTCCCTTGAAAGTGATGCATCCAAAAATATGACCATTTAGCTCGAAACACATTCACCATCAAGACGCCAATACTCTCACGTCTTGTGAGAGATCATACCTACATCAAATGAAATAAGGATGAATTTTGGTATCCAAACTTTCTTAGTTCTATGGGGGTTAGCACCTTTCCTAACCCAAATATTTTTAATTGTAAAATTTAAAGAAGCATGTATCTTATCATAACAAAATTTGCAAGATGGCCCATACGTCCACAATGTGTACAAGTGTACACATTAGCATATAAAAATCATGTGTGTGAGCATGATGAGCATGTATATGCCGTGATAGGCGTGATGCATAAGTGGAGTATGTTTCTCATGAAATATAGGTTCCAATCTCTTATGGTTCGTGGCACATTGGCTCAAGTGGAGCCCAAACAATCTACACTATTTTTCAAAGCATGAATATCATTATCAATAGTGGAAGAAGTGGGGCAAGTAATAGAAATAAAATTCTTTTCACAAGAAGATAAAGTTATAGTAGCATGGCAAACATGAGAATCTAAATCATTTTTCAAAGAAACTTTTTCTTTTGAAATACAATCTAATTCTTTTGAAATCAAAGCAATTTTGTTTTTTTAAAGAATTATTTTCTTTTAAAACAAAATCAAGTTTTGAAGACAAAAGACCATTATTTTTCAAAACAATATCAAAATTATTTTTATTCTTTAAAATCTCATTTTCTTTTAAAACAAGATCAAGTTAACTTCCAATGAATCTCTTTCATTCAAAATCTCAACCTTCTCTTGCAAAATTATATCAAGTTTTGAAAATAATTTTTTTAATTTTTTATTTTAATTCAAAACTCTTAATTTTCAAAAGTTTGTATTTTAAAAGTAAGTTTTCACAAAACATGAAAAGCTCCTCATTTAAAGTATGGGCATCCATACTACTATCATGATTATTGAAAGATCAAGCACAATCATTAAGATGAGTATTCGAAATTATCTCAAAGAGTCATTCCCTTGGAGCATGTAGCACGTTTGCTCGGACTCATCTCTAATAGGTTCTCTCTCCACATTGTTTGAAGGTTGTTCCTTGAGAGAGGTCAAAGTGTTCCACACTGCAAAAGCGGAATCACAATGAGAAATTAAAAAAAGATGTTCTTTGCTTAATGTGTACTTTAGTGCCTCCATGGTTTGTGCATTAGCCTCTATATACTTATCATTACCAAAATATGATTTCTTGGTTGTGGTAAGATAAACATGTAATACTAAAGCTTTAAGGTATGAACTCATTTTAAACTTTTAATATCAATGTTAGAAACATTGTACATGGGTGGTGCAAGATAATCCATGAGTGCAAACCAATATGTGTGCAAAACAAATACTAGATTAGTAATAAATGATCAAACTACTAGGTGGTTAAACTGAATATCAGGAGCGCTAGTTCTAATACCAATTGAAAGTACACCTAGAGGGATTGAATAGGTGTAGTGCTCATCTAGGACAAATAATGTTGAATAAAAACTAAATGTTAAATACACACTATGTATAACCAAGAGTGAGTTCAAATTTCCCGTGAAGAGCTCTGGAACTACTCCTAAGATTCCTCTAATTATGAGTTGAGGTGCTTTAATAGCTCTCTTGGTTCAATACAAGTGTGAGCACACAAACTACATCAAGTATGTATATGAATGGGCAATAATAACAACAATGTAAGATATAAAGAGAGATGAGAGTTGAGAGATAGAAAATCAAACGCAAACACAAAGATATGTTTCAAGGTTCGAGCCACTGCTCTATGTCCCCGCCTTCACACAGAAGGATTTCAACAATCCATTATTGGATCTTTCACAAAGGGACCTCCACTGAAGAATTACAAATACAAATCGGAGTACACAACTCCAACTCTCACTCCTCTACACAAGAGGAAGGCACAAAGCCTAGGCACAAAGCCTAAGCACAGAGCAAAGAGGTAAATTAACTTGGTGATCATAAAAATCACAAACAATACTTGGTGATCTTAAAGGATCACAAACAATTTTTCTCACAAAACAAAGATCCTAAAGGATAAATTTTGAATTGAATGGCTCAAATATGTGAGAAATTAAAGTATTTTAAAAAAAATAACAAAGAAAACACTTGGGAAAAACTTCTTGATAGATATGGAAATGAAGAACAAAATTAGAATTCCCAATACTTATTTTCTTTTAATTTTTCAAAACTTTGCAACAAATAAAGATAGAGAGATTAAAGCTCTAAAACTTATTTTGAAAACTTGTTAAAAACTCTATAAGAGATGGGAATTTTGGCTCTCAAAAATCTTATACAAAACTGGCCTTAAAACCCATATATATAGGGGTTTGGAAAATATAGCCTTGGGGTCAAAACATGCCCAGATAGACCTGTCGGTCGACCGCCTAGTCGACCGGCTAACGGTCAAATTTTTGACTGTTTGAGGCCGTCAGTCGATCGTTTAGTCGACCGCCCCGAGGCAACCACCTTGTTGGTCGACCGCTCAGTCGACCAGGACCAACCCGAGAGTTGGGTTGATCTAGTCGGTCGATCGTGCGGTCAACCGGCCCATAGGCTAAGGCTTTGTGTACATTCTTGTGCACATCGGTCGAGCGCTCGGTCGACCGAGCAGAGCTTCGATCGACCGTAGGCAGCACCAAAACAGGATTTATAGGTTAGAAAAATTGGACTTTAAAATACCTATACATAAATTTCACAAAAATAAGTTCATGTAAATATTTGAAATACAAATATTTTTGATCAAAGATCAAGTCATATTACAAACAATTTAAACTATTTTTGAGGCATAGAAATTTAAACTTAAATAAAAAATCGTATTTTTCAAAACTTAGATTTTGAAATGGAATTCTTTTTCTCCAAAACTTGTATAAATAAAAAAATAAGATATTGAAATATATTTGAAACGTAGAGTGTATGGATAGAATCCAATACACATTGTGAATGATATATCTTTATTTTTGATAAAAAATCCCAAATGAAGTTTTGTTAAAAACAAAACTTGAAATTATGAACTAGATACATCAAAATAATTTATTCTAAACATATGAAGCATAGATGCATATGAATGAAATCCAATATATATTAAAGTATGTAAACTTGTTTTGATGAAATTTATTCATGAAACTATAAGATGTATTCTTGAAAACACAAGCGGTTAAACCAAAACCAAAACTATTAAATTTTTGTGTGTGTGTATACTTGAGCAACTCAAAGCTAGACTATCCTTATATAAGATCTAAACAATAAACGGACAAACCTAAACTGAAGTCTTCTTTTAGATCTTCTTCTCTAAGATGATTTGATCCAAACTTTATTCAAATGAGCTTGACACCTCTTGAGTTCTAGATGCGATCTTGAAGCGCGAGCTCTTTAATCAACATGTGATAACTTTAAAACTTGACTTTGAATTTTTTATTGAAGCTAAACACCTACTAAGATCTTAAATAATATCTTAAACTTAATAAATATAAGATTATTAGTAACTTAACTTCATAAGTTAGTCATTATCAAAACTAAGGTGAAGGGCCTTTGGGCTAACAATAGTAGCTTTGCTTTTGGTCTCCGGGCAATTGGCAATGATGTGTCCAAGTATAACACCCCAAATTATTAAAAACTTAATTTAATATTCTAATACTTAATTAATGAGATTATACAGGATTATCTGAGGTAATTTAAATTTATTTTGTGTCATTTTGGGATTTTTAAAAATTTTTAGAAAATTTGAATGTGAGGTAAACTGGAGAATATATATATGCATATACATGTATAGATTATGTGTGTATTAAGTGTGTGCAAAATTTTTATGTAATCATCTTTGCATGGATACATGTATATATAATTATACACAAAATTGTATATGTAAATTCATGTAGTAAATTGGTGAATGATTATATTGTGTAAATATAAGAAAATACAAACAAAATATATTTGAAATACTATAATAATATATTCCTAATAGTTAGTGGGAGAGGGTAGGTATGCATGAGATGGGTGTATGGAAGGCTAGGATTTTGTTTCGAATTTGTGTGTATAGGTGGCATGATGAGATGAGAGAGAGATTGAGAATGTGTATAATAATAAATTTGAGAGAAGTTTTTGTGTAAAATGAGAAGAGATACTTCTCATCCTTCTCCTTCATTTTCTAGGGCTGAAATAAGTCTCACTTTCATCTCCCCAAAATCCCTAAAGCCCTAGATCTCTCTCTCTTAAATCCTTTCTCCCACTAACCCTCTCTCCCTCTCTCTCCCTCCCTAGAGCAGGTGGCGTGCACCCTAGCAGGAGGCTGGGGGTGCGCGCACAGGTCGTGCGCAGGCAGCGCGCTGCGCTGGTGACACGCGGTCAGGCGGCGGTGGCGCCGGGGGGGCTGCCGGCGGCGGTCTGGATAAGAGGGCCAGCACCCTTTTTGGGTTGCTCCTCTACTCTCACTCCCCCTTCCCTTGGGCACCGGCGGTAAGATAAGGCGCAAAGACTTCGAAGAAGAGGAAACCATGGTGAGGGAGATTCCATCTTGATCTAAACCTATTTCAATTTTCTCAATTTCAGAAAAATTCTCATGACATGTAGTGATTAACTTCTGTCATTTAAGAAAGTCTTCAATCTATATTTTCCCTATATTTTCTTGTAAAATTTTTGCACAAAATCATCATCTTGAGTAAAATAGAGAATCTTCCCAATAGGTGCAGAAATCTGTTAAACAGAATAACCTGTAAATTTGGGCTCAATTCATCAGTGTGTTAGGATTAAATAGTATCGTATCATATACCATTGGAAAGACAATCGAGTCTGTTTTCAACAGTTCATACCATGTCCTTATCGGATACCTGTACCTTCAATTATGACTGAAATATTGCATGTTGGTTGAAACTGTCGTGCTGTAAAACTCATTCACAGCTGATGAGTTTCTAAATATTTGGAGCAGATTAGTTAAATAAAGCTATCATGTAATATATCATTGGAAAGGTAGTAGAGTCTACTTTCTAATAAATCTTTTCTCGTTCTATTCTAATATGTAGAATAAAAGTTATGATAAGAACTCTATTAGTTGTCCGGAAAGACTGAGCCACAAAATGTATTTAAGTAATAAGTTCATGACTAATAATCTCTACTAAATCAAACTACTTATAGTTGTTGGCCCAGAGGCCCATCACTCTAGTTTTGATGATGATTAACTCATGTAGTTATAGTACTAATGATCTTGTGTTTAATTAGTATCAGATATTTGATCAAGATCTTAGTCGGTGTTTAGCTTCAACAAAGTATTTAAAGTCAAGTTTTGGAGGTAGCACATGTTGATTCAAGAGCTCGCACATCAAGATTGCATCAAGTACTCAAGAGGAAGTGTAGCTCATTGGATCAAGGTTTGGACCAAGTCAAAAAGGAGAAGAAGATTTTCAAGAAGACTTGTGTCGGTTTATAAGTGTCAAGATTTGTTTTTAGATAAAATATAAAGGATAGATTAGTTGGTGGATTGCTCAAGTACATACACACACACAAAAATTTATATGTATTTTAGAAAATACGTTTTGATTTTTAAGCTTCAAATATACTTGTATTTTATTAAAACTTATTTTAGAGCTTAATGTCAAAAACATAGATATTTCATCATATATATGTAGTGGATCATATTCATACACACTAAGCTTCAAAAGAGTTTAAAATATCTTATTTTTGTATTTGGAGAAGTTTTGAAAAATTCGTTTTTCAATTTGGAGACAGTTTTTGATAAATACAGATTTTTGTTTAAGCCAAAATTTTCTTATCACAAAATAGTTCAAAATGTTTGTAATATGTTTTGATCTTTAATCAAACATATTTGTAATTCAAAGTATATTAATGAACTTATTTTTGTGAAATTTATGAGAATTTATGGGATTTTATTGAAAGTAAAAAGATCAAGTTTTAAGCCCGAAAATATTGCTGACCAGACCTTCTGCCGGTCGACTGCATAGTCGACTAAGCCAGAAGTCGGTCGACCGGGCGGTCGATCGATGCGTACAAACGTGTACAGCCAAGAGTCGGTCGACCGCCAGAAAGCTTCTGTTCTCTGTAAGTGGCCCTGGTCGACAGGGCGGTCGACCGCTAGATCATAGCCCAATTTTCAGTCGACCGGCCGGTCGACCGCTTTCCCAACAGTCAGAAATCCGATCGTTGGCAACCGACAGCAGGATCTCCTGCTGAGTTGGCCTCCAACGGCCATGTTTTGAGAGCCTATAAATTGGGGTTCCCTTAGACTGTTTTCAACAAGATTTCAAGTGGGTTTTCAAGCAAGTTTTTCCTACATCTTTTAGTGTTTATCTCCACTTATTTTAGGGCTAAAACTTTCATATCAAAAGGAGAGTTTTCAAGAGTGTTTTGTAAAAGAAATTTCTTAAGTTTTTCACCACAAATCTATTCTAGTTTTTCTCACACATACTTGAGCTTTCCATTGCTATATCAATCCTATAAGAGAGTTGTTGTGAGAGTAGTTTTAGGTGATCAAAGTGTTTAGATCACCAAAATGTTCATCTTGTATTTGAGAAGGCGGACTTGCGGGTTCGCGTTGTTTCGAGTTCTAGGGAGAGCTCGGTGTAGAGGTGCGGCCTCGGTAAGCTAGTGTGCTTGCGTGTATAGTTCTTGCGGGAACAAGAGAGGGACTAGTGAGTCCAAGAGTTCTAGTGTGAACTCCTTGTAGGTGTTGCGGCACCGAGTGATCCGGTGGGATCGATTCTAGTGGAAATCCTTCATAGTGTTGAAGGCGGGACGTAGAGCAAGGGTGCTCGAATCTCGAAATAAATCTCCCGTGTTTACAATTGCTCTCTATATCTCTCACTTGTGTTTATATCTTACATGCTTATATTGCTTTCTTCTTTATATGCTTGATATATACTTATGCTTAAACTGATATATGCTTGGGATTGTTTGCTCACACTTGTATTCAACCAAGAGAGCCATAGCGGCACCTCAACTCTTATCTAAAGGAATCTTGAGGAGATAGTCCAGAGCACATCACCGGAAGTTCGACTGCACTCTTAAGTTGTACCTTGTGTGTTTAGCTTAATAGCTTTTAGTTTGCATAAATAGTTTTAATTCCGCATTAATTTATCATTAGATTAGCTAGTCTCCTATTCACCCCCCTCTAGATGATTACAATTGGCATCAGAGCTTGGTGCTCTTGATTTGGGTCAACAACCTAGAGTTAAAGATCAACATTTTAGCTAATTACAATATTTGTACATACACATGGATTTCATGTCACCTCCCTTCTTTGATATTCTTAACATCCAAACTTGGAAAGTTAAGATGTCAATATACTTCAAAGCCCTAAGTATTCATGTTTATTTTGCCACTATTAAAGATTCTTATTATTTAAATGGCATACATCTAAGGGCTAATGCAAAAGCCATCCATGCTTTAAAGTCAACCCTAAATGATGAATATTTATCTAGGGTTTCTAACTTTGATTCGACTTTTGCAGTATGGAACACTTTAGTCTCCCTTGGCGAACAAAAGCAATACTATGCGGGGAGTGACTCAGATGATGGAAGTGATGCTTCCAACTTGTGCTACATGGTCCAAAGGGACAACCCCCTTGAGGTAAATTCCGAATCCGAGCTTGATGAGAATGTTTACATGTCATATGATAATCTTGCTTCATTTTGTCAACAACTTCTTGAAAAATATGATTTGCTCAAAAGGGTAATAAAAGATTGAAAAAGAAATACGATTCAATTTTAGAAGAAAAAGATTCTTTTCAAAATAAATTGGAAAACATTTCTTAAGAAAATGAAACCTTGAAAAAAGAGAATATTTCCTTGTTTTCTAAATTAAATGATCTTTGTGAAGGAAATAATTCTTTGAAAAATAAAATTAATTTGGTGAAAAAAGAAAAAGAAATTATTTTAAAAGAAAATAACTCTTTGAAAATAAAATTATTTCAAAAGAAAAAGAAAATATTTCTAAAAAGAAAAAGACTGTTGATTCTCATACTTGTCATGCTCTTCATGCTACCATTGATAAAAATGAGATTAAATTTTTAAAAAATAGAATAAATTATTTGAGCTCAACTTTGAGCAATTGTGCATTTAATCAAAATAGACTGGAAACTTGTTTCAAAAGAAATAAGCTCCACATGTTCATGCACATCACCCACGGCATACATATGCACACTTTGCACATCATGATCACACTCATTCTCATGTGCATTTTAGAGTTTACAAATGTACACATTGCGGCTGTAAAGGCCATTTAGCAAAGTTTTGTTATGATAAGGTAAATTTTATAAATTTTGCTAATAAAAATGTTTGGGTTCCATTTGATGCTAACCCTCGGGGATCCAAAAGAAAATGGGTACCAAAGTCCTCACCTATTGTGTTTGATGTAGGTGTGGGCTCTCACATGACGTGAGAGAATTGGTGCCTTGATGGTGGATGCATGGGCTAGATGAACATATAATTGATGCACCGCTATCAAGGAAGTTTGGTTGGAGGAGCACTATGTTTTGGAGACTTAAAGAATAGTGCATTTGGTTTAGTAACTATCTTTAAACTCCTATTTTAGTTTACATGCTTTTGCATTTGATGATTTTTAGCATGTTTTTGTTAAAATAATCATGTTTTTTCATGAGGTGGTACTTGTTTAGATGAATTTTTCATTAAATTTGTGTATATACTTTTACAACTAGTGAGCAACAATTGATTCTTATATATTTGTACTTCATTGCTCATTTGTACTCATTACATGTACATGTATAACCTAGTTTTGATGATTCTATCATTTATACTTGTTTTCCCTATATTGGTGCATATTTTTCTTCATGTATATGTTATTCTTGTCTAAAACTAATAAACATACATGTATACCCTTGAGTCTCTTGCCTTCATGCAAACTACATTATGGACACTTTTGTATTTAGGTTATGTATGTATATTGTTAGCTTTGATAGAACATACATTTACCTTGAAGTTTGATGAAAAATAAATTTAATGTTTTTCATAATTGTTTGATAAAAAGAATTTCATGTTTACTTTGAACTTTATTGATTATTTCATGAATATGCTATTCACATAACTTTTGTACACTCACATTACTTTTGTTTACTCATGACTTTACTTCATGAGCACATTTTTTAGCTTTATAGATTTTTGAGTGTTAATTTTTGTGTATTTGGTATATTTCATGAGATACATATGATTTGATTTCATGTTTGAAGGATCTTTAACTAGTTTTTTAAAAATTACTTTAACTAGTTGTCTATTCTTCATTTGGTAGTGTTTTCAAAATTACTTCTACCCTTAAGGGTAGATGTTAGGTGTCCTTGTCTTGTGTGCATTAATGAAAATCTTTTTAATATGTGCATGAATAGGGTGGATAGTTATGAGTTATACACTTGAACTTCATGAAAATTTTATTTTTGTATACTCATATATGTTTTCTTATATATGTATGCTTCAAATTTTAAATAATATCAATTTAATTTAGTATTTTCTTTTCCATACATATATATGATTTGATTGTGCTTGCTTTACGATATCCTTACATGTTTAAAACACAAATTATATTTATGCTAAACTTGACTAATTTTTTAAATGTTAATTGGTATTTTAATGAGCTTATACATTATTTTCTATTGATATTTCAATTGATATCAAAATATACGTCATATTTTACTTTTTAATTGGTATAAAAAATTTACAATGTTTCAATTTCAATTGGTATCATGTTTCAAAAACTCTTCTATTGGTATCTTAAAATGTTGCTTATTTACAAGTGGTACCAAAATTTTGTCTTTAAGAAATTTCAAAGTTTTGCTTTAAGCATTATCAAAATTTTGTTTAAAAATGTTTTGATATGTATTGCCTATATGTAAGGGGAGCTTAACATCTCTTCTATATATAGATTCATGTTGAGTGTATCTTATATTGAGGAGCTTGACATCTCTTCCTTATGTGATACACGTGTGTAGGGGGAGCTTCACATCTTCGCTTATACATTGTATATTATGCTTTATGTGAGTTAGAGTTTTTTTATCCCTTCTTCATGTAATGCATGTATGCAGGGGGAGCTAACTTCACGTCTCTCTTCTTCATGAATGTATATCACATATATCTTTATTATTTCTTTGTTTTTGCCCCTTTGTTGGTGAATTGACAAAAAGGGGGAGAAGTATTTGATGAGTTCATATATGCATGCTTATTTCGTTTCCCTATTTTATACAAAAAGGGGGAGAAAGATCTTCTATTTATTTGTTTATGCATATATGTTTTGTTTATGCAAAAAGGGGAGAATAATTTGATGAGTTGATATATGTTTATCTCCTTGTTTATGCATACATTTTTGTTTAGTTTTATGCACTTTATTGAATATCTTATTGTTTATTGTTATGCATGAGTTAAGGGGGAGCTTTTATGAAGCTTAACTTTAATCTGTGCATATATAACTCCATTTGTCATCATCAAAAAAGGGGAGATTGTTGGCCTAGAGGCCCATCACTCTAGTTTTGATGATGATTAACTCATGTAGTTATGGTACTAATGATCTTGTGTTTAATTAGTCTCAGATATTTGATCAAGATCTTAGTCGGTGTTTAGCTTCAACGAAGGATTTAAAGTCAAGTTTTGAAGGTAGCACATGTTGATTCAAGAGCTCGCACATCAAGATCGCATCAAGTACTCAAGAAGAAGTCTAGCTCATCGGATCAAGGTTTGGATCAAGTCAAAAAGGAGAAGAAGATTTTCAAGAGAAGATTTTCAAAAAGACTTGTGTCGGTTTGTAAGTGTCGAGATTTGTTTTTAGATAAAATGTAAAGGATATATTAGTTGGTGGATTGCTCAAGTACATACACACACAAAAAAAATTTATATGTATTTTAGAAAATACCGTTTTGATTTTTAAGCTTCAAAATATACTTGTGTTTTATCAAAACTTATTTTAGAGCTTAATGTCAAAAACATAGATATTTCATCATATATGTGTAGTGGATCATATCCATACACACTAAGCTTCAAAAGAGTTTAAAATATCTTGTTTTTATATTTGGAGAAGTTTTGAAAAATTCTTTTTTTAATTTGGAGATAGTTTTTGATAAATACAGATTTTTGTTTAAGCCAAAATTTCCTTATCACAAAATAGTTCAAAATATTTTTAATATGTTTTGATCTTTAATCAAACATGTTTGTAATTCAAAGTATATTAATGAACTTATTTTTGTGAAATTTATGAGATTTTATTGAAGGTAAAAAGATCAAGTTTTAATCCCTGAAATATTACTAACCAGACCTTCTACCGGTCGAACGCACGGTGGACCGAGCCAGAAGTCGGTCGACCGGACGGTCGACCGATGTGCACAAACGTGCACAGCCAAGGGCCGATCGACCACACGGTCGACCGCCAGAGAGCTTCTGCTCTCTGTAAATGGCCCCGGTCAATCGGGCGGTCGACCGCTAGGTCATAGCCCAGTTTCGGTCGACCGGCTGGTCGACCGCTTTTCCCAACGGTCAAAAATTCGACCGTTGGCGGTCGACTGACAGCATGATCTTCTGCTGAGTTGGCCTCCAATAGCCATATTTTAGGAGCCTATAAATTAGGGTTCTCTTGAACTGTTTGTTGGCCCAAAGGCCTTCCACCCTAGTTTTGATGATGATTAACTCATGTAGTTATGTTTACTAATAATCTTGTATTGTTTAAGTTTCAGATCATTAACCAAGATATTAGTGGTGATTAGCTTCAACAAGGTGTTTGGAAGCTTATTATGGTGATTCCGGTGCCAAAGCTTAAAGATCATACCTTTGCACTCGGTGGATCGCGTTGGGAGCAAGTCTACTTGAAGATGGAAGATCGTCAAGAGACTTAGGTATCCTAATTTAGTTTAGTGTGTTTTAGATCCATTTGTAAAGCTTAGTATAGTTGATATGCTCAAGTACACATACACACGTTTCATGATTTGGATTTTGGGGTTTCATGAATAGTAGATCAAAACAAGTTTACTTTATTTCTATGTATATTAGATATGTTCTAAATATACATACATGGTTTAAACGTGCTAAACAAACTTATTTTGATATCCCTATTCATGTGTTGAAAAACCAAGTTTGATAAAAATACAAGAGTTTGTTTTTGATAAAAATGAGAAGAAACAAAAATGATTTCATATGCTTGATATTTGAGTAGAAATGATTATCACATGTTTCAATATCAATGCTATATGATAAAACAAGTTTATGAAATTTTCAGAAAAGATAGAAGTTTTTAAAAGAATTTTTCTAACATGTTTTATACCAGTTTTGGACCCAGTCTGACCTGTCAGGCCTGAACGGTCGACCGAGCGGTCGACCGCACCTAAGGCCGGTCGACCGCGCGGTCGACCGACGTGCACAGACTTGTGCACGTCTGGCAGCCAGGGGGCCGGTCGACCGGACGGTCGACCGCTGCAGAGAGCTCTGCTCTCTATTTGTTTCGGTCGACCGGACGGTCGACCGGAGGTTCCAACGGGTCAAAATATGACCGTTGGACGGTCGACCGGCCGGTCGACCGTTAGGCCAGTCAGGCTGACACGTCAGCCTAACGGCTAGTTTTCTATTTGGCCTATATAAACCCCATCTCTTTGGGATTTTGGCCAAGGTTTTACAAGAGAAAAATACCCTGTTTTCAGAGTTAAAAAAAAGTTTTTTAAAAGAGTTTTTGTGCTAAAAAGATTGATTCATATTTGTTTTGAGTTTTTGGAAAATCAAAGAAAAATAGATTTTTGGGATTTTGATTTGGTCTTTATTCCTATCATCTATAAGAGATTTCCCAAGAAGTTTTTCTTTGTTGCTGTTTCCAAAAACACCTAGTTTTCACACTTGAGCTATCATACTATCATAATCTATTAGGATCATTTGTTTTGTGGAAAAAGAGAAAAGAAAAGAGAGATTGAGTTTGTGGTTTTTGGAACCACTTGTTGTAAACACCCTTATTATTGTTGTATCCCTCTTAGGTAGAGGTGATCGGGTGATTGGTTTGTATCCCTCAAGTGTGAGGTGATTGAGATTGGTTGTGAGCCTCTTCGGTAGAAGTGTTGTTGTTGGTTGTTGTATTGGCTACGGGCCTAACCCCTCGGTTGTGAGGTGGTTGTTTGAGAGAGGAGTTTGGTACTCCTAGTGTTGTAACAAATCCTCTTCGGTAGAGGTTCCCTCGGTGGGAGATAGTGGATTGGAAATCCTACACGGTGGTGTAGGCGGGGATGTAGAGCAAGGTGCTCGAACCTCGAAACATATCTTGGTCTTTGCGATTGATCCATTGTCTCTCTAACTCTCACTCTCTCTACTTTGTGCAAGCATCATTTCATTCAAACATCATTCTTTCATTGCATACATATCTTATACATTGCTTGTGTTGCCTTGCATCTTTTATATTGCAATTCATTCTTATATGCTTGGCTTGATTGTGTGTATTTCATATTACTTGGATTGCTTATGTGTGTGTGCCTAACTTATACTCATCCAACAAGAGCTTCACATAGCACCTCAACCCATTTCAAGGGGAATCAAGGGGAGTTAGTCCAGAGCCTCGCAAGGGGAATTCGGCTACACTTGTTGTATTGTATTAGTTTGTGCATAATTTGCATTAGCTTCCGTTTTTAGCGTACTTAGTTTTGCATTTAGTTTTAGATTAGCACTAACACCTATTCACCCCCCCTCTAGGTGTGTTTTTCAATTGGTATCAGAGCTAGTGCTCCTGATATTAGGCTTAACATCCTAGGAGTGAGATCCATTTGCTTGCTAATCTTTTGTTTACATTTGTGTGTTTGCACACATATAGTTTACCATGGGCTTCATGACCCCACCTATGTTTGACCCTTCCAACATTCATGTTTGGAAGATTAGGATGACTGTTTATTTACAAACCCTAGGACATAAAGTTTACCTTGCCATTACCAAGGAATCCTTCCTTAGTGATCGCAATCATATAGGGGCCAATGCACAAGCCCTTGAGGCCATTAGAAGCACATTATCTAAAGAATATCTTATGCATATTTCTAACTTTGATTCCGCTTTTGTAGTGTGGAACAAGTTGACAACAACCATCACCTCCGAGCTTCAAGTGCATATCCAAGAAGAGGAATCTAGTGGAGAATCCGAACCACAACAATGCTACATGGTCCAAGGGAATGACTCCCTTGAGGTACAATCGGAAACTCAACTAGATAGTAATGATTGTGCTAGTTCTTCAAATGATTTTGTTGATCCCCATGCTTTAAATGAAGAACTTTCTATTGTTTGTGAAAAACTAATAGAAAAATAAAATTGTGAAAAAGGAATGTTTAGGTCTTAAAAATGAGAATAAGTGTTTGCATGCTAGACTTGATGTTGTTATGCAAGAGAAAGAGGAGAATTCTAATGAAAGGGATTCATTAAAATCTCAACTTGAACTTGCACTAAAAGAAAATGAATGTTTGAAAAATAAAAATGATTGTCATGCTATTTTGAAGAAAAATGAAAATTTGTCTTCAAAAATTGATTTTGCTTTGAAAGAAAATGTAGATTTGAAAAAAAAATTATTTCCATTTCAAATGAGTTAAATGCATGTTTAAAGAAAAATGAAATTTTACAAAATAAGATTAATGCACAAGTTTGCCATGCTAGTGTAGCTTCACATTCTAGCACACCTATTGCATGCACTTCTTCTTCTAGGATTAATGATGATATTTGTTTACTTAAGAAGAAGGTTGATTGTTTGGGCTCCACTTTGAGCCAATGTGTAGAAGGGCATACACGGTTGGAAACCTTGTTTCGAAAGAAACAAGTCCCACATATTCATGCACACCCTCCACGGCATACACATGCTCCTCACGGACACCATCACACGTATGCTCATGTGTACACTTGTACACATTGTGGACGTAAGGGCCACCTTGCTAAATTTTGTTTTGATAGATTACATACTACTAATGTAGCAAAGAATTTTGTTTGGGTTAGAGAAGATACTAATCCCCATGGACCCAAAAGAGTATGGGTACCAAAGACCACCCCTAAAGTTTTTGATGTAAGTGTGGGCTCTCACATGACGTGAGAGTGATAGCACCTTGGAGTGGATGCGTTCCGGACTTAAAGGAAATTAATTGATGCATCAATTTCAAGGGAAGTTTTGGTGGAGATGACACCATGTTTTTGGAGACAAGGAGAGTTGCCTTCTAGGTTTTGGTAACAAATTCTTAACTCCCATTTATTATTTACATGCTTTCATATTATTGTTTATAGCATGTTTTGATGCTTTATAACATGTTTTTGATGTCTATGGATTAGTATGTTCATTCCATGTTTATTAGATCCTTGACATACATGTATAGTATTTGAGACACACATACTTATATGAACTCATACTTAGTGTTCTCACTTTTATTTAAGCTATAATGTACATCATGAATCTAATACATGTGAATTTACATAGTAATCATGTTTTAGTTTTCTCATGATGATTTTTTGTTGTTTTATGCTTTATGTGGTATAAACTAGTTTAGATGTAGATTTTATCAAAACTTGCATGTATGCATGTACACATAGTGAGAACAAATTGACTTTTATATGTTTGCACTTCATGCTCATTTGTACCCACTATATGCACATGTATAAGCTAGTTTTGATGATTCCTTCATTTATACTTGCTATGCCTATTTTCATGTTTTTACTTCATGTATATGTATTTTGAATTCAAACCTAATAAATATACATGTATACCCATGAGTCTTTTGCCTTCATGCAAATACTTTTAATAGACTCGTTTACGGTTGGGATATGTATGTATATTGTTAAATTTGGATGAATCATACATATACCTAGAAGTTTGATAAAAGAATTTTTGATGAATCTTTGCTTGTTTTATATAGCAAAATAATATTCGTGTTTGTTTTGATACTTCATGTTTTGAATATATGTTTAGATGTTAGTTTTCATTAAGACTAGGATTTATATTTGTACATATGATGGGCTACAAACAAATCTATATATGTTTGGGATTGAATGCTTGTTTGTTCCCATTAGATGTGCTAGTATAGTCTAGTTTTGATGATTCATACATTTTAAACTTGTATTCCCATTTTTGAATTTGTTTGTGTATTTCACTTCATGTATATGTTTGTATTGCCAAACTTTAAGATATACATGTATACTCCTTTGAGTCATTTGTCTTTCATGCAAATATCTATTATGGACTCAAAGTATGTTTAAGGGATATGTATGTATGCTTCTTGTGTTGACAAATCATACATATACCTTGAAAAGAATTGGTATCGAATTGTTTTAATGAAAAGCTAAATTTTCATACTTTTCATGCTATTCATATTTTGTTTTCATGAATTGGTATTTAAACTTCATGTATATGCTTATCTTGTCCAAACTATTAGATATACATGACTATCCTTTTGAGCCACATGCCTTCATGCATATATCCTTGTGGACTCGTTTGTATCTTGGATATGTATGTATACTTTAGTTTGTATTAGACATACATATACCTTGAAGGTTAAATATTTTGATGATTCTTGTTTAATGGAATAATTGAGCTTAATTGAACAAATTTTATGATTGTGATCTCCATACTTGACTTGTACACTCACATTTATTATTTGCTCATATTTTGTTTTCATGAGACATTTTTATACTTAATTGAATAGAGTGTTGATCATCATGTGGATTTCAATTTTATGAAAAATGATTTGTATTTATTCCTTGCTTGAAGGATTTCGTACTAGTTAACAAAACTTCTCATTTTAACTAGTTCGTATTCTTCGTTATAATATGAGATATACACTTGACCCTATTCTTTCAATTGGTATCATTGAACACTTTCAATTGGTATCAATTTTGATCTTTTTGTATACTCATATATGGTTTGTATATGTATGCTTACTCTTTCAAGAATATCAATGTCAATTGGTATCTAATTTTCATACATATATGTTTTATTTGTGCCTACTATATTCCTTCATCTTAGAGCACAAAAATTTGCTTATGCTAAGCTTGAAAATTTCTAATGATTGATTGTTTTTCTATTGGTATCTTAACAAGCTTATGCATATATTTTGTTGGTATTTCATAAAGGGGGAGAAAATTTGATTTTGTCTTTCAATTGGTATGTGATTCCCACTCCCTTACTTTATGTTAAAATATAGTTTCAAATTGGTATCATATGTTTAAAAGAACACATTTCTCTTAATGATATCAAGATGTTTATGTTAAATGTTTTAAATTTGTATCCCAAAATTTTGTTTAAGAAAAAAAACATATTTATTTTACATTGCCTATATGTGTATAAATTCATGTTGAGTGTATCTTGTATTGAAGAGCTAAACAACTCTTCCTTATGTGGTACACGTGTGTAGGGGGAGCTTCACATCTCCTTTTATGCATTACATATTTTGTGTTATGTGAATTAGGGCGTGTCTTCCTTTCTTCATGTAACTCATATGTGTAGGGAAGCTAACTTAGCGTCTTCCTCTTCATGAATGTATATAGCATATAACATTTATTGATCTTTGTTTATTTTCATTTGGTATCAAGATGCTTCATTGACATATTTTTAATTGATATCATGTTTGTAGTCACCCCTTATTGACTTTGTTTTTTGTTTTAGACAAAAAGGGGGAGACCATTGTTTGTATTGTTTTGTTTGACTCAAAAGGGGGAGAAAGATTTTTACCCCTCATTATATTGTTTTGACCTTTGTTGATGATTGACAAAAAGGGGGAGAATTATTTGTGAATTTTATATATATGCATAGTTATGTTTTTGCATATATTAAGTTTAATGTATGTTTATTGTATGTTTATTTATCTAGAGCATCTAGAAAATGTTTATTTGTTAATTGGTATCTAGAGCATGCTTTGCTTTAAATATTTCATTGGTATCTAGAACCTTTATTGTTTATGCATATTTGTGCATTCATGTTTTTAAGAGCCTTCATTGCATATTATTATGTTTATTTGGCTATGCATGAGTTAAGGGGGAGCTTCCTTGAAGCTTTACTTTAATCCATGCATATATAACTCCATGAGTTTTGTCATCATCAAAAAGGGGGAGATTGTTGGCCCAAAGGCCTTCCACCCTAGTTTTGATGATGATTAACTCATGTAGTTATGTTTACTAATAATCTTGTATTGTTTAAGTTTCAGATCATTAACCAAGATATTAGTTGGTGATTAGCTTCAACAAGGTGTTTGGAAGCTTATCATGGTGATTCCGGTGCCAAAGCTTAAAGATCATACCTTTGCACTCGGTGGATCGCGTTTGGGAGCAAGTCTACTTGAAGATGGAAGATCGTCAAGAGACTTAGGTATCCTAATTTAGTTTAGTGTGTTTTAGATCCATTTGTAAAGCTTAGTATAGTTGATATGCTCAAGTACACATACACACGTTTCATGATTTGGATTTTGGGTTTTCATGAATAGTAGATCAAAATAAGTTTACTTTATTTCTATGTATATTAGATATGTTCTAGATATACATACATGGTTTAAACGTGCTAAACAAACTTATTTTGATATCCCTATTCATGTGTTGAAAAACCAAGTTTGATAAAAATACAAGAGTTTGTTTTTGATAAAAATGAGAAGAAATAAAAATGATTTCATATGCTTGATATTTGAGTAGAAATGATTATCACATGTTTCAATATCAATGCTATATGATAAAACAAGTTTAGAAATTTTCAGAAAAGATAGAAGTTTTTAAAAGAATTTTCTAACATGTTTTATACCAGTTTTGGACCCAGTCTGACCTGTCAGGCCTGAACGGTCGACCGAGCGGTCGACCGCACCTAAGGCCGGTCGACCGCGCGGTCGACCGACGTGCACAGACTTGTGCACGTCTGGCAGCCAGGGGGCCGGTCGACCGGACGGTCGACCGCTGCAGAGAGCTCTGCTCTCTGTTTGGTCCGGTCGACCGGAGGTTCCAACGGTTCAAAATATGACCGTTGGACGGTCGACCGGCCGGTCGACCGTTAGGCCAGTCAGGCTGACACGTCAGCCTAACGGCTAGTTTTCTATTTGGCCTATATAAACCCCATCTCTTTGGGATTTTGGCCAAGGTTTTTACAATAGAAAAATACCCTGTTTTCAGAGTTTAAAAACAAGTTTTTTAAAAGAGTTTTTGTGCTAAAAAGATTGATTCTTATTTGTTTGGGTTTTTGGAAAATCAAAGAAAAATAGATTTTTGGGATTTTGATTTGGTCTTTTATTCCTATCATCTACAAGAGATTTCCCAAGAAGTTTTTCTTTGTTGCTTGTTTCCAAAAACACCTAGTTTTCCACACTTGAGCTATCATACTATCATAATCTATTAGGATCATTTGTTTTGTGGAAAAAGAGAAAAGAAAAGAGAGATTGAGTTTGTGGTTTTTGGAACCACTTGTTGTAAACACCCTTATTATTGTTGTATCCCTCTTAGGTAGAGGTGATCGGGTGATTGGTTTGTATCCCTCAAGTGTGAGGTGATTGAGATTGGTTGTGAGCCTCTTCGGTAGAGGTGTTGTTGTTGGTTGTTGTATTGGCTACGGGCCTAACCCCTCGGTTGTGAGGTGGTTGTTTGAGAGAGGAGTTTGGTACTCCTAGTGTTGTAACAAATCCTCTTCGGTAGAGGTTCCATCGGTGGGAGATAGGGATTGGAAATCCTACACGGTGGTGTAGGCGGGGATGTAGAGCAAGGTGCTCGAACCTCGAAACATATCTTGGTCTTTGCGATTGATCCATTGTCTCTCTAACTCTCACTCTCTCTACTTTGTGCAAGCATCATTTCATTCAAGCATCATTCTTTCATTGCATACATATCTTATACATGCTTGTGTTGCCTTGCATCTTTTATATTGCAATTCATTCTTATATGCTTGGCTTGATTGTGTGTATTTCATATTGCTTGGATTGCTTGTGTGTGTGTGCCTAACTTATACTCATCCAACAAGAGCTTCACATAGCACCTCAACCCATTTCAAGGGGAATCAAGGGGAGTTAGTCCAGAGCCTCGCAAGGGGAATTCGGCTACACTTGTTGTATTGTATTAGTTTGTGCATAATTTGCATTAGCTTCCGTTTTTAGCGCACTTAGTTTTGCATTTAGTTTTAGATTAGCACTAACACCTATTCACCCCCCCTCTAGGTGTGTTTTTCACTGTTTTCAATAAGATTTCAAGTGGGTTTTCAAGCAAGTTTTTCCTACATCTTTTAGTGTTTATCTCCACTTATTTTAGAGCTAAAACTCCTATATTAAAAGGAGAGTTTTCAAGAGTGTTTTGTAAAAGAAATTTCTTGAGTTTTTCACCACAAATATATTCTAGTTTTTCTCACACATACTTGAGCTTTCTATTGCTATATCAATCCTATAGGAGAGCTGTTGTGAGAGTGGTTTTAGGTGATCAAAGTGTTTAGATCACCAAAGTGTTCATCTTGTATTTGAGGAGGCGGACTTGCGGGTTCGCGTTGTTTCGAGTTCTAGTGAGAGCTTGGTGTAGAGGTGCGGCCTCGGCAAACTAGTATGCTTGCATGTATAGTTTTTGCGGGAACAAGAGAGGGACTAGTGAGTCCAAGAGTTCTAGTGTGAACTCCTTGTAGGTGTTGCGGCACCGAGTGATCCGGTGGGATCGATTCTAGTGGAAATCCTTCATAGTGTTGAAGGCGGGGACGTAGAGCAAGGGTGCTCAAACCTCGAAACAAATCTCCTGTGTTTGTGTTTGCTCTCTTTATCTCTCACTTGTGTTTATATCTTACATGCATATATTGCTTTCTTCTTTATATGCTTGATATATACTTGTACTTAGACTGATATATGCATGGGATTGTTTGCTCACACTTGTATTCAACTAAGAGAGTCATAGCGACACCTCAAATCTTATCTAGAGGAATCTTGAGGAGATAGTCCAGAGCCCGTCACCAGGAATTCAGCTACACTCTTAGGTTATACCTTGTGTGTTTAGCTCATAGCTTTTAGTTTGCATAAATAGTTTTAATTCCGCATTAATTCATCATTAGTAGCTAGTCACCTATTCACCCCCCTCTAGGTGATTTCAATAATATGTGATATACTGCCTAAAAGACATAAGAAGTCATAAGAGTCTACCTTTTAATGGATCATGTCATGTTTCGCTTGGATGTATGTGATAGGGATTTGTTAAAGCACTACGAATAGATTGAGGGATATTTGCCAGAGTTGATTGGTACAAGCCACGAATCTAGAATTTTGTAGTAAGGTGTGAACCTTGATCTAGTATCATTGTTGTAAATTATTTTCTATTGGGAAGCTAACCAGTGTTGTCAGGTGTTTTCCATTGATTTTGCAAAGGGGAAAACTTACAATAAAAAGTTGAGGAGCTAAATTATAAGTATTCTGAAAAGATTACAAGTAGATCTCCTTAGAGATTCTGGAGAAGTATGCCGATAGGAGTCTGGTCAGCGCGCGACCACTTTGTCCCTTTGACGATGCGAGCGATGAGATTCCCTTCTCGCCTGGTTCGGGGAATCAGAGAACAGAAGGTTGGTAGAACCCTCTTGCTACTTCTCAAAACCGCCATCAATTAGGAATTCCTTCTCGCCTGGTTCCGGAGATTCCTTGAGAAGAAGGTATTAGGGTATCAGTACCCTGATTAGAGAAGTAATTCTCTAAAAGTCTCTGAATTCTTATGCGCGCGGTGCGTCATGAAGAAGTCTCTGCTTGTGGAGTCCTCTCTCTTTTTCAGAAGTCGTCCTCCTGCGCATGTGCTTGGTCTCTCCTCCTTGCGCCCCTGGTGGGCTATTTATAAGGAGAGCAAGGGTATAATTGTCCCTTGAAAGTATAGAAACAGATTAAATCAAATATGTTTAAATCTGGAAAGTAGCCTTGCTGCGAGGCTAGGATCAGCTTCTGCGAAGGTAGAAATGGCAGGTCGGTTGATCCACCTGATCCGTTTTGATTCTTTCCATATAGTTGAAAGATCTCTCCTGATCCTCTTACTCGTTTTAGAAGAGTCAAGAGATTGTGGCAATCAACTGCCAAATTAGATCTCAGATTTGATATTGATTAGATCTGATCTTGATCTGATTAGATTTGATCTCATCTGGAGATTTAATTGGTCAAAGGTCGACCATATCAGACCAGCAGTGGCGCTGCCCGCTTTGAACTCACAGCAGAGCTGGAGGCAGTATCTGGCGAAGTCAGAAGAAAGCTCTTCGGTGGAGCTAGATGTCGTCTGTGGCGAAGCTACCGCATAAACTTTCTACGCAGTTGCGTATGGCTTCAGGCGAAGTTGACTCTCTCTGCGGAGTTGCGCTTCAGCAGTTCAGGCGAAGCTATGAGTTAGCTTCCTGGCGGAGCTTTGAATGGCTTCAAGGCGAAGTTGGATGATCTTAGCCTCTCAGGCGAGGCTATCCCTTTGGGCTCATGTGATGCTAAGTGCTAGCATCTTAGACCTGCTGAGGTCTGTTTAGAGACAATCCGGGCTCACTGTCTGCTTACTGGATCAGTGGAGTCCAAGTTACTTCCTTGTCCCTCGGAGATGGGTGAAAACTGGTTGTCAGCTTGTCTGTCACTTGTCTTTTGTAAATGTCAACAAGTTTAGACATTGTTCGGGCCAGTAAGAATCTTGTCTTTTTTAAGTGTTAACAAGACCCCTTCAAAGTTTTTGAAAGTCTGCAATGGCTCAGACTTCGAAATACTTTGAACTACTTTGATCGGTGGTATGTGAAGTACGAACGTCGCCATGATGGTTGAGTTCAGCTTCGCTTTCAATCCTGCTTTGGGATAAGTTCGCCGAAGAATCATGTAGAATCACGATTCTGAGTAGCTTTGCATCCGGGTAGCTCCGCGTCTGGAATAAGTTCGCTTTGGAACATCTTCCCTTTTCCGAGGCCAACTGCTGTGGGTCAATTACGAGAAGGTTTACTCCTTTTTCGAGGTCAGAATGACTTCTCTCACATTAATCGAGGGAGATATTCTTCCCTCGCGCGTTTCCGAGGGAGGATATTCCCTCTCTTCAAGGCGTCTTCAAGGCGCCTTTATGAGGGAGAGCGTTTCTTCCTTTGCACGGTTCCAAGGGAAATCGTCCCTTTTCTCAAGGCGCAATAAATGCCTTAAATGCGCTCGTGCTTCCACACTTGAGGCGGCAATGCTCAGGCCATGAGGCCTATAAATAGGACACATGAGGTCCTCTGAAGAGAAGTGATCTGCTCTTCTTCTCTTCTCTTGTTGAGAGAGATACTCAAATCTCTGAACTAGTGGGGATGCCCACTCTGGATATTACCCGGCCAAGGACCAGTAAGTCTCGATCATTCAGAGATCATACCAATGAACTTTTAGGGAGTTCATCTCCCTTAATTTAGCTTTAGCTTTAATCAGCTGCTTCAGGGATTAATTTCCCTTGTCCTCCATTTAACTGATCTGCAGAGAAGGATTTCAGCATAGCTTCCCAGCGAAGCTATCATTTTGACTTGATCAAAGAAAGATCACTGCATGCTTGTTAAGTCCGCTACACAGGCAAAACTCGGGACTAAGTCTCTTCAAAGTTGAGCCAGTCTTGCCATATAGGTGGGGCTAAGACTGCGTCCCTCAGGATCAGTCTGGCTTAGCCATATAGGCGAGGCTAGGACTTGGCATTTGTTGAGCTAGCCCATCATCTCTGTGCAAGCGAGACTATCCTCTGCTTTAACTGAAATCAATGTTTGACTGAATCAGATTGCTTCGCCCCAAGGAATTTGACTTAGTGCTTTTGCAGTTTCTCCTGTGTTTAACTGCTAATTTGTTTCGGTTTACATTGCAGTGAGCTATGTTCGCCAATCTTGTGACTTGATGAAAGAAACCAAGAAATTTCCTCTTGCTTTTCCAGTTAAAACTTACTCCTAAGCAGGAGGAACAAACTGGGGCAGCCGCTGTGCGTCCCAGAGGAGGTTGGCAGTCGCTTAGATGATCCACTTCAAGGCGAGGCTGGTAGTCGCTTATCCGAGATGATCCACTTCGGAAAAGCGGACGTCACCTGTAAGGTCTCGGATCCTCCATTGCCAATGTTCATCAAGGACGATCCAACTTCCTTTGCCAATTTAAGGAAGATCCAGCTTTCTGATGGCAAAACCTGTCATTATGCGAAGGATCACGGCCTTGTCCTGGTGGCACCATCTGTCCTGGTGGCACCATCTGCCATTATGTGAAGGATTACGGCCTTGTGCAGGAGGAATGCCTTTCGTGTCCAGTTGGTTTGGCTTGAAAGTAGATAAGACCACTTGTATGCCTCTTGAGCAAATGATTCTGCTGTATGAAACACAACCTTGATGTAGTATCAATGTACCTTTCCTTTTAAATCAATGAAAGTTCATTTTCTGATCATTTGATTTTGCTTTGCCTTCATCTTGAATTCGGCTAGCGGAGCTAAACTTCATGCGAGGTTAAAGATAGGATTCCATCTGAAATAGGAACGAACTTCTAGCGAAGCTAGCATATCTGCGAAGTTCGGCCTATGCCTTCAGCGAAGCTAAGGCAATCCTTCTGGCGAAGTCATTGATGTATTGTACGAAGTCCGCATTTGACTCATGGCAAAGTTAGCCCTTAGCAGGGCTAAATCAGCGCTTCTCGGAAGGCGCTTGGGCGCCGTTTCAAATTAATTCGAAACGGCGGCCTGTGCTTTTTACGAGGCGTCGTTTCAGGCACTCATTGGCCTATAAAAGTCCGATCGGACTGAGAGAGGACGGATCACTTCTCTTTAAAAGAAATTTCAGAGAACTTTGACTCTTTTTTCTTCTTCTTCTTTCCTCTTCATTCAAGAGTTTAAGAACTTCCACAGTTCTTCAATGGCGCCCAAGAGACGAGCGGGAAAAGAAGTGGCAACTTCTGCAGCGGAGGGTCCTTCTCCTCCTCCGGTCATCGAACGACCAATCGCCGGTAGGGAACTTTCCCTTTCGATTAGAGACTGTTGTCTCTCTTTTAAAGCCGATGTCTGGCTGTCTTTGGATGAACCAAAAATGATCAATTATGATCTGTTATTCTTAGGGAATTCAGTTCCCTGAATTTCCCTTGCTTGCTTTCTTGAATGGAATCCAAGAACTGAAGAGTTCTTCTTCCAGCTTCCAGGCGAAGCTATCCCTTAGGCTGTGTACAACAGGATGCGGAGCTGTCCTTTCAAACATGACTGAAAAGGACCTTAATGCCCTTAAAAAAATGATTTTTGGACAAAAATATCCTCCTGACGAAGTTAGTCCTTAGGGCTGTATTGCATTCTGTTTAAGCTTCTAAAGCGAAGCTATCACTTGGATATTTTCTTTATCCGACCTTTGTTGCGAAGTTCAGAATTAACTGCAACTACGAGGCTAAGCTTCGGGGCAAAGCTATCGTCATGCTAGCTTCGCTCGGAGAGCGAAGCTATGCCTTAGCGGAAATTGTGTTTTTGTTTAGGCCTCTATTTGGCTGATGAATTAATCATAGTTTCTCTTTGTTCCTGCAGTGCACTACACTCTTGGTCCTTTGAACAATCTATCTGAGATGACCAGAGGATTGGACGGCAATGTCAGCCTGCAATTCCAAGGGTAGGCTTCTCTGTTTAGTGAGCGGAGTTCTCTCGTTCGAGACACGCTTATTTATGGTGGGGATCAACACACCACGAGGAGCATTCTGACTACGGCTCCCCTTGAAGATTTTGACCGTCGAACCTATAGAAAGCCCGACTTCATGTTCGGGGATGCCGCGTCAGACCCTGATCACCAGCTGCTGGCTGGGGAGGGGCAATGGATTTTCTAGTTGGATGGCGAGAAATTCTATCTTCCGTCTAACAAGCGGCATTTTTCTTTGTCTTCCTTCCAAAGCGTGACGCAGGCTCGGAAGATGTCGTGGGAAGTGAGCCGAAGTACCGACTCCGTCCATGTAGGGAAATTGATACTTCAGTCTCCTGATTATGCAAGAGCGGGGCCTCCTCGTTGCATAATGGGTCTACATCCTGGGAATGTATCGCGAGAGATCCCAGTGGGGAGAAAATCTTGCGGTAGCGCTGACCTTTGGCAACCAATTCTTTAAAGTTCATGGGAACTTCCGGCCACTGATTTCAAGACTCCCAGCTGGATTCACCCTCCGAAGGCATGGTGAAGGGATTTAACTGTATACATCCTCGCTCATTTCGAGGAGGATCTGGAGAGGCTAAAACTTCATGAGGCCGTCAGGGCGACCTGCTACGGCATTCAGATGAGCGTAGCGTGCTTCTATGCCATCTTTGAGTTGTACTGCCCGGCTACAGGGACTTTCTTCACCCCTGTTGGCGAACTGGGTATGGCTCTGCATGAGATGTGGGAAGTCTCTGCTCTGCCCTTGGGGTCTCTCCCATATGAAGAAATTTCCCGTGCGAGGCAGAATTGGCTCTTTGGAGAAGCAGGAGCCCGCCTTGTTTGAGACCTACCGGGAGTTAATGTGCCATTTGTACATTTGCTCAAGTATGCATGGAAGCAGTAAAGGAACTTTATGCAGCTTGAAGAGCTGGGGAGAGTATTTGTTCCCCGATACGAAAAATACTCTTGAAGCGGCTCACTGTGGAGTTGCTGTCGAAGACCTCTTAGCCGGATGCAAAAACATTCCCAAAGGGATCTAGTTGTGGAAGAAGATGACGATCCCTATGAAAAAGGCAATGTTCTTCGAAATTTCCATCACCAGGCTCACCGGCCGATGTCCCGGAAGGCACTGCTGGCTGGCTTCTTGACAGTCAGGCTGAAGAGGTGTGTGGTACCATCTTCGTTCGGTGACGTTATTCATCCGAACGTCCTGCTGCCTGCTATTCGTCTAGTCCACGGTCGTTCTTTGGGACTTCTTCCCGGCCTTGGTGTGCTGTATCTAGAGAGGCCTTCGTACCTTAATGAAGCTTTTTGCAGGCCGCCAACGACGAAGCGTGGAAAGGGGACCATTTCGCCCCGCGACGGACCCAATCCCAGGATAGGTCTATTGTACACTTATTTAATGGCATGATTCGCCCTGCCCTGTCCCTCTTTGATTGAAGCTGGAGAGGACCCCCCGAAGGTGTTCGAATGGCGCTCCTCCGCCGATTCGAAGGATGTTTGTGGCAAAAGACTTACGTGGCTGAGGCCCATAAATTGGTGCGTCGCTATGACGTCTATAGTCTTTTCCGCTGCTTCCCCATATTCGGGATGCAGGCTATGATGAGGAGTTCAAAGACGCGGGGGAAGGGCAGTCATCGATGAGCCGGGGAATTTTTGAGTGGCTGGTCAGCATTCGGCCCTCACATTTATTATACCGAAGCGGGGATACCTGCTACTTGGAGCCTTGTGTTCCAAGTCGGTTTGTTCGACAGTTTGGATATGACCAACTGTATGTGGGCAACCCAAATCTCAATCTGGCTTTCATGGGGAGCCTGATTGATGGAGCCCGTGCCTGGCGATTCTTCATTGCAGGCTGTACCGAGGCGCGGCTGCGTATGCCGTTGAGGACTCCTAACCTTCTAATGACCCTGAGCTTCTGCCAGTGGTATGCGACTTCCAACTCCACACCCTCGGATTCACTGTAACAATTCTGGTGTGAAGTTAATTTCTCAGCGGCTGAAGCGGAAGGTCTCTGAGAGAAGGGAAGTAAGAGAGGGTTCGCGTCCCGGGCATAGAAGAATTTGTTGCTATCAATGACAGCGAAGCCTCGGATGCGGAAAGTCCTCGCTTCGAAGCGGAGGCAGGTGCCGAGACTCTTGCAGCGGTTCTGACGTGATGGGGACAACTCCCTCAAGACATGTAGAAGAAGCAGAGGAGGAGGATCCCGACGTTCCTCTTAAGCGCAAACGGACAGGTGGGTCTCGTAGGAATCAGTTGGTGAAGAAGCCCCGTCGCCAAGCTCCTACGGTTGTTGTAGAGGGCGAACCATCTGCGGTGCTTCCTCCTCTTGTCCCATTAGTAGTTGAACGTCAGTTGCTGAACCGGCGACTGGTAAAATTGCTCCGGACTTAGGTAGAATTAACTCCGTCCTTGTAATATACTTATATGTGTTTTAGACAGCTCATCATTCGTTTTGTGATGCAGGAACTGAGGCAGTGACAAGCCCGAGAGCTGGGGCCGTCGAAGAACAAGGGGAACATTATGATTCCCTGTTCACTTATAAAGAAGGTGATGAGGCTGGCTATTTTGCCGTCTCAGAAGAATCCGGAGGCAATGCGGCTGACGTTGGTCCTTCGGGCGTCGGGACTTCGAAAGGAAGCCCCACGGCTTCTAGCTCCTTTGGGTGGACCACGGAGGGTTCGGCAAGCGAAGGTGAGCCGGCTGTCTGTGTTAATTCTGCCAAGATTTTCTGATGGAGCCTGTAGAGACTGATATGGCCGCCAAGACGATTGAGGTGACATCATCTTTTGGTATTGCTTTGGCTTTTTGACTTTTACCATTTGTTGTGTCCTGCCTAAACACAACCTTGTTGCAGGTGTTCCGCCTCTGGGTGCGTCAACTTCAAGGGAGCCAACCGATCTTCCCGAGGGGTCCAGGGGTGACATGAGCACTTTGACCGCGGCGGATGCTGCTGTGTTGGATACTTTGTATGGTGACCTGCCTCTTATCGGCCTGAGCCAGCCAGAAGAACAGAGGTTGAAGGGACGGTAGTCACGGAGGCAACTTCACTCCCAACTATATCAACGAGTAAGGTGCCATCAGTTTTGCCAGGTACGGAGCTGAGGGTGATTACAAGTTCTACTTCCCCAACGCTGGTGGTTGAGCCCGCTGTCCAGGAAATGGTCACTAGTCCTACCTCGGTTATGGCTAGTGTACTGGTTTCAATGAGGACTCCACCAAGATTACCGATGAC
The DNA here is from genome assembly GCA_038442645.1 of Agave tequilana. Lineage (NCBI taxonomy): Eukaryota > Viridiplantae > Streptophyta > Magnoliopsida > Asparagales > Asparagaceae > Agave > Agave tequilana. The sequence goes on along the minus strand of JAVJIF010007423.1, from coordinate 130,488 downwards.
CTGCCATGCTGCTGCAGCTAGTGTTCCCGCTGTTCCTTCCACGGTAATGTCAACAAGGCTGGTGGAGTCTTCTGAGGCTGCCCGTCTGCCAGGAGTGGCCGAGGCTGAAAATGAATTTGTAGCTGAGATAGTCGACAGCTTTTATAAGGGCTTGAAGCGATCCATCGATCTGGTCTTAAAAGGCTCGACTATGTCATTTTCTACATTAAAGGTGGTCCTCTCTCGCAGTATTGAGAGTATCCGGGACTTTGGAGGGGATAACCAGGCCGCTGCATTAGAACTTCTGGTAGACCAATTTGAGAGGGACGTAGAGGAATGGCGCCGTCTCAGCCGTTCAGACCTGGAGTCTTCAGTTAATGAGCATCTTGCGCACCTTGTCGCTCAAATGCGTGAAGCCCATCTTGCTGCTCAGGAAGCCGCTAAGACCATTTCTTTGGACTTGAAATCCTTGGAGACAAGGCAAGTAGAGCTTGGGACGCCATAGATGCTTCTAACAGTGATCTTCTTGACGCTGAAGACAAAATTGAGAAGGCCAAGGAAATGATCAGGAAGGAAATCTTCTCTTATCTAAGGCTGAACCAGTGCGTCTGGAAGAAACTGCGTGGCTTGAGCAGCTTAAGGCTCAGAGTGACGAGCTCTCACGGCAGGGGTTAGCTCAAAGGGTAACCTTGGCCGTGGTCCAGGCTCGCTTGGCCCAGACGGTGAATTTTAACGAGGCTGAGCTGAGGTCACAGGTGCTTGTCAGGGCTGCTAATGATAAAAAGACAAGGCTGGCCTTCCTTGAAGAACGGATCAGATCTTATGACGTACGCTCGTAGCTTGTAATATGTGTGCCTCCATGTATCCCTTCCTTTTTTGGAATCAATAAAAGTATTTTGTTTTGACTCCCTGTCGAATCTCCAACTTGTTTTATCTGCTGAATTGTCGTTTCCAAGTTGTATTACAGCCACTTGAGAACATAGTCCTTGCTGGATTGAATAATGAGACTTGGCTATCTGCCGGTTCAGAGGTCGCACTGACGTAAACCGGTTGAGAAGCCACCAAGCTCAAGGTTAGCCTTTATGGGGCTAAAAGGGAAACTTGTTGTCTTTTGTAAATGTCAATAAGTATGGGTGAGACCTGTCTTTTGTAAATGTCAACAGGCTCAAGGTTAAGACTTGTCTTTTGTAAATGTCAACAAGCTCGAAATTGAGACTTGGATGTCTGCTGGTTCAGAGGTCACAATGACATAACCGATTGAGACGCCACCAAGCTCAAGTTTGGTGATACTTGTCTTTAGTAAATGTCAACAGGTATCGAGACCTGTCTTTTGTAAATGTCAACAGGCTCAAGGTTGAGACTTGTCTTTTGTAAATGTCAACAAGCTCGAAATTGAGACTTGGCTGTCTGCTGGTTCAGAGGTCGCAATGACATAACCGATTGAGACGCCACCAGCTCAAGGTTGGTGATACATGTCTTTATAAATGTCAACAAGTATCGAGACCTGTCTTTTGTAAATGTCAACTGGCTCAAGGTCGAGACTTGTCTTTTGTAAATGTCAACAAACTCGAAATGAGAAATTGGACTGTTGTCTGCTGGTCAGAGGTCGCAATGACATAACTGATTGAGACGCCACCAAGCTCAAGGATTGTGATACTTGTCTTTTGTAAATGTCAACAAGTATCGAGACCTGTCTTTTGTAAATGTCAACAGGCTCAAGGTTGAGACTTGTCTTTTGTAAATGTCAACAAGCTCAAAATTGAGACTTGGCTGTCTGCTGGTTCAGAGGTCGCAATGACATAACCGATTGAGACGCCACCAAGCTCAAGGTTTGCAATGGAATTTGGGAAAAGGTCTCATTTTCACTGGTAGAAACGAGAGAAATTACTGTCATAGGTTTAATGTTAACGTAACAGCGAAATGTATATGTGGTCTTACCATTCTATGAATGAGAATTGGTAAGTGATTTTAGAGGTCTCGTTTTTACGCGGAGAAACGAGAGAATCACTGTAATAGGTTTAATGTTAACGTAACAGCGAAATGTATATGTGGTCTTACCATTCTATGAATGAGAATTGGTAAGTGATTTTGGAGGTCTCGTTTTTACGGGGAGAAACGAGAGAATCATTGTCATAGGTTTAATGTTAACGTAACAGCGAAATGTATATGTGGTCTTACCATTCTATGAATGAGAATTGGCAAGTGATTTTGGAGAGGAAATCAAATGGGAACAGGTCCCTTAGGATTTTTAGCAAATCCTCAGCTGTCAACGGGTTGATATGCCTTTACCAACTACCGTTTTAGTCGGGCTAGCCATGCTATTCCCCTCAGCATGATGAGTTGTCGAGGACTTATGTTGGGCTTAAAGGCCAACATTTTTCTCTATCCTTAATCGTTAAGGATGTTGGATCATTTGGTTAGCGTATGTGTAACCTTGATTCTCCTTTGGGAGAACCAGTGTATGACCTGGTTCCTACTGGTTTATGGTTGCAATCTCGCTTGGAGGAAGAGAAAGGCTCTCTTTGCATGTACCTGGATATGAAGGTCTTGATCAGAGGTGTAGTGTTAACTTGATCATGAGAAGGATTCTTAATCAAGGATAATACTTCTTTAAGAACTTGCCATTGACCGGCATCATGAGTAAATCGCCATCTGAAGTCATAAGGTGGTATGCTCCGTTTGAATAGACTGTTTCTATTACAAACGGTTCTTCCCATTTAGGCTGAAATTTGCCTTTGGTCTTGTGCGTCATAATCATCGGTCGTCTGACGGTTAAAACCAAATCTCCTTTCTGGAAGACTCTTTGCTTGACCTTCTTATTGAAGGCTTTTGAGATTCGAGCTTGATACAACTCGATGTGTTGCTGAGCTTGTAGTCGCTTCTCATCTAGGGCTTCGAGCTCTTGAAGACGCAACCGATCATTATCCTCTGATATGATCTTAGTCATTAGAGCGACTCGCAATGACGGCATCTGGATTTCCAACGGGATGACTGCTTCACACTCGTACACTAGGGAAAAAGGTGTATTGCCTGTCGGTGTCCGAACCGTGGTTCGGTAGGCCCAAAGACATTCACCAAGCTTTTTGTCCCAATCTCGCTTATTCGATGAGACGAACTTCTTGAGTAGCTTGATGATCGTTTTGTTGAATGCTTTCGCCAAGCCATTAGCGGCGGGATTATAGGTAGTTGAAGCCATATTCTGAATTCGGTATTTATCGCAGAATCGATAGAATACTTGGCTTATGAATTGGGGACATTATCATGGATGATCCGCCTAGGGACACCAAATCGATGGATGACATGGTGTTTGATGAAATTAACCACGTTAGAGGTTTTGACTTCAACCAGTGGTATAGCTTTCGCCCACTTTGAAAAGTAGTCGGTATTGCCAAGATAAATCGGTGACCCCTTGTCAAAGAAGGGCTGATTGGCCCTACGACGTCGATTCCCCATGCTTCGAACAGCCATGAAGCAACAGTTGGGTGGAGCAACTCCGAAGGCTGGTGTATGAAGTCCGCATGAATCTAGCATGATTTACACATTCGTGCGTATTGGATGGCATCGGCTATCATGGTTGGCCAATAGTATCCGAGCCTATGTAACCTGTCTTTGAGCTTTGGACCTGGCTGATGAGCTCCGCAAATGCCGTCGTGTGCTTCTTTAAGCACTTCCTGTGCCTCTGAATTAGAAAGGCAACGGAGGAGGATGCCGTCATATGAACGACGGTAAAGTGTCTTCAGAGTTGAATCGTAGTGTGAAAACGGAGAGACCTTCGTCTGATAGATGCGGCTTCTTTAGGATCGTCTGGCAGCAGACCATGTAAAGCATAGTCGATGAGAGGAAATCGCCAATCTCTCGGCTCAAGATCCATGGAGACATTATAGACTTCTCGGGTTCTTAACATATGCTTAGAGCATATAAGGTGTCGAGTTGCCACTGTGAGGTGATATTTGGTGTCGGCTGGCAAGGCTAGTGTTGTTGCTAATGCAGCAAGAGTGTCCGCCTTGGTATTTTGAGATCGAGACACGTGCCCGATGTAGAAGCCTTCAAATAGATTAGCCAATTCGATGGCTGTGTGGTAATAAGGCACCAAATCCTCGTGGTGAACTTCATATTCGCCTTTAACCTGATTGATAATCAGTTTTGAATCGTCGTAGGCTTCAAGGTAGCGTACCCCCATTCCATGGGCAAGCTGAAAGACCAATAAGCAGGGCATTATATTCTGCTACATTGTTGGAGCATGATTCCGTCAGAGAGAATGCTCTGGGAAGGACATGATTCTGTGGGAGATGAACACAACCCCCACTCCGGCAATGATCTTGCTTTAGGGCCTATTCGTGATGCCCCATCGAAGAACATCTGCCCACACTTCATCCTCTGAAGTTACATTGGACTCGAAGACTTCGTCTGGAATATCTTCATGAAGTTTTGAGTTTCCGGAACTGGATGAGCAGCCAAGAACTCTACAAGGGCCTGGCCTTTAACCGCCTTCTATGGGGTAAAGATCATGTCGTATTGAGACAAAAGAAGCGCCCATTAAGCTAATCTTGAGTTCAATGATCCTGGTCGTCATGAGAAGACGCAAAGGATTTACTCTGGAGATGACATGTACGGTTTGGCCGACCAATAATATCGTATCTTCTGAAACAACGAAGATAAGAGCTAAACACTCTTTCTCGATAGGATTGTAGCGAGATTCTGCTCCTATCAGAGTCCTGCTCAGATAATAATGGCCTGTTCGTGACCATTGTCGTCCTTTGAGCAAGGAGGGCACCGAGAGAATGGTCCATAGCTTTTACATAAGCAAGAATGGTTTCCCGATGTGGGAGCCACTAAGACTGGAGGTTTTGTAAGATATCTCTTGATATCTTCATAAGCTTTCTGACAAGCTTGATCCCATACGAAGGAAGGCACCCTTTTTCATGAGTCGGGTGAAGGTTTGACAGCGGCCTAAGAGATTTGCGATGAATCTTCTGATATAAGCCAGTCTGCCTTGCAAGCCTCTAAGCTCTTTGAGATTCCTCGGTGGATGCATGCTCTGAATGGCTTTGACTTTGTCTGGGTCTAAATGAATCCCTTTTGATGTGACAATAAACCCAAGGAACTTGCCACTTGACACTCCCAAGAAGGATTTTGTCGGGTTCATTTTCAGTTGATGAGCCCGCATTATGTCGAACATCGTTCTCAGGTCGCGAAGATGGTCATCCTTGTTGCGGCTTTTGACAGCAATGTCGTCGACATAGCATTCTACCGTTTTTCAGAGATGGTCGCGGAAGATTGTACTCATTGCCCGCTGATAGGTCGCTCCGACGTTCTTCAGTCCGAAGGGCATTGCGGTGTAGCAGTATACCCTCAAGGGTGTTCAGAACGAAGTATGTTTCTCATCGTCGGGGTACATTTTAATCTGATTGTACCCTAAAAAGCCGTCCATGAAAGACATTCTTTCGAATTCACATGTGTTGTCAATCATGACATCGGTGATGGGCAGTGAGAATTCGTCCTTAGGACAAGCCGTATTGAGATCACAGTAGTCGATGCAGATCCGTATCTTCCGTTCTTCTTGAGAACGGGAACGATATTAGCAACTCAATCTGGATGTTGTTCCTCCCGAATGAAGCCACATGCAATGAGTTTATGGACTTCGGCCTTAATAGCTTCCATAATGTTGGGCGAAACCGACGTTGTTGCTGCTTGACTGGCTTGGCGTCGGGCTTGATGTTCAGACGTTGCATGGTGACTTGTGGATCAAGTCCGGGCATGTCTTCGTAGCTCCATGCGAAGACGTCTATATACTCTTTTACGAGTATTATCAATTCTTCCTTTTCTGTAAGTGATAAGTTTTCACTTATAAAGATGGGCTTAGGGTGATCTTGACTACCCAAGTTGACCTGCATCACCTTGTCTTCAGTAGGTGGTTCGCGCAGTTCGAATCTTTTTTCCCATTGGAGGTCTAATTGCTGGGCCCATGGCTCCTCATCAGTAGCTTTTGCAGGCTCCAATTGACTGCTTGAAGTCATATTAACGGTGAGATTCTCGAACATCATTCCCACACTAACGTCTGAGTCCCATTCGGAGGATGAGGCTGAATGTGATGGAATTGGTTCATCGTCTGTGAATTGAACCGTTGCTGACGATGTGGGTGTAACGTATCCCAACCCCTGCGTGTACTATCATAGTAATTTGCAGGCTTCCCTTTTGGCACAAAGTTACGCAGCAAGCTACGCCTTCCTTTTCCAAAATTCAGGCCTTCTCCATGCTTTAGGTCATATCCCATTTTCTTCATAATATGGCGCGCTGGTCGCGGCGTAATGGAAGAATTATGGAGTATCTGAGTCTGAACTTGAATCTGCGGTTAAGGGTCCCCGTGGTTGGGTTCTACCGAAAATTATCAGTAACTGACCTTCTTTGGATGGAGGGATCACTAGCGTGGCCCCTTCTATAGCTTCCATGGGTATACTGGACGCACTTGGTTTATGCAAAGGCATGTGCAAAGAGCTATCCATAATGGATTCAAACAGCTCAACACTCGTGGGATAATCGAAAAAAATATTATCATTAATTACCCATGCACCTTCATCTTCAGAAGTAGTATTACATTGGGGATTATTAAGACATGCTATAATTGGTTCACCAATCAAAATGGCTGGCATGCCTGCTTCGGATTCTGAATCTGCCTCATTGCCACTTTCATCATCATCTGGCAATGGTTCTTTGGGTGTTTCACCGACCTCTTGATACAGGAGGGCGTCAGTGAAGTAATTTTCCACCCCTTTGAAGGGTTGCTTTTCAGCAAAAACAGTTCGTACTGTCGTGTCATCTTTAACATATTTGAAGCACTAGTGCAGAGTGGAGGGAACGATCCAGTTGGCGTGGATCCATGGTCGTCCTAGCAGCAGGTTATATGATGTGTCAACGTCAATGACATAGCATGTCACTTCTGACTTCAGGCTCCTGATTCGGCAACGGAGTCGAATTTTCCAAGTGATGACTACTCCGGCATTGAAACCGTATATTGTAGCGGTGGCTGCGGACAACCTATATAGTGGTATGCCGAGGAAGTAAAGAAGCCTTTTGGGGATGATGCTGAGTGCAGACCCCGGATCGACTTGTACTCTTTCAATGCACGTTGAACCGATATATCCGGTGTAGTACAGAGGTCGATCGTGCTTGTTATCTTGAGAAGCATATCTTCCGCTGTGAAGGTAATGGCGGGCACCTTTGATTGTACATGATGACATTCTGGGCAAGAAGACTGAGCGTCATCGTTAGGGACCTCTGGCATGCATGTCAGGAATGATTCTGAATTAGCCAGCGCATCCCTAAGTGCTTCTCTTGTCTCTTTTGAGAGACGAAGGAGCTTGTGTATTGTAATACGAGCTGGGATATTAGCCAGCTGAGCCAATATGTCAAAACGAAAGGGCATGTCAAGCCCTGGACCTGAAGGTTTCTTCAGGGCATGGTCGAACCGGACTTCCTTAGGCTTCTCCTTTCCCTTGGTTGGAACTGGAGCGGATGCTGGTATTTGTACTGACGTTGTTTGCTATGGTATCTCGTCAGTAGACTTCTCATACTACCTTAAGTATGATTTTTCAGATCGGGTGCCCTTCGGCTGAGGTACGTCGGCCTGCGTTGTGCAAGCATGCTTTTCTCCTTCTGAATTACTGAGGGAAGCTGACGTAAGATTGTCGTCGTCTGGCAGGATGGAGATGACATTGCAAGATTTGTCCTTTGACTTGGGCCTCTTTGAATCCCACTGCACGTCTTGGACGAGGTCTGGGTGTATCCACATGACTTCCCCTGTCTTCAATGTTAGGAAAACAAGACGCTTATTATCTTGAGTTTTAGCTGGAGGATGTTTGACTTCCAGCCGTGGCACAGGGACTGGATAGGTCCCGTCAAGAACTGTGACATTTGGGGTTTTGTGGAACTCGAGGGTCACCATATTGGCAGTGACTTTCTTCTGCTCTGACTTTAGTGTCAGGACTCCGGCGTCGACCAAGGCTTGGATTTTATCTTTGAGGACATAGCACTTGTCGGTAGGATGGTGAATCATCCTGTGATAGAGACAATATTTGGGGTCATTTGTGCGTCCTATCTCATTGGGACGCCGAGCATCCGGCAGCTTCATTTTATTCCCTTTGTGGAGCAAATGGAATATCGTGACCACCTGATCGTCTCTGAAGGAGTACTATTTTGGAGGGAACTTAGACTCCTGATTATTGAAACCGCTCTTCTTAGCTTTCGACTGCACGTCCCCGGATAATTCTACGGACATAGTCTCTTTCCCTTGGCTTGAGAAGACTACGCCATGTCGCTACGTCCTTTATTGTTCATACCCTATTTGCCTTTGGGGGCGGATGGTTCGAACTTTTTAGCCGACTTTTCAGCTATCTCAGCTTGTTCGACCAATTCCTTCCAAGTGTGGGCTTTGACAGCCCCCATACGAACTTCTACCTGGTCCAAGAAGTTGTGCCTGCACGTCTGTAAGAGCATGGGTAATGGCATTCCTGCTGGGCACATCAAAGATAGATTTCTGAACTGCTCAATGTAGTCACGTACACATTCGCCCTTCTTCTGCACGATGGAGAGGAGCTTGTCCATGGTTACCTCGGTATCGTCCTCATAGAAACGAGAGAGGAATCGGGTTTCTAGGTCGATCCAGGAATTGAAAGAGCCCGAAGGGAGACTTCAGAACCAGTCAAATGCCACCCTCTTTAAGGTGCCAACGAACAGTCTAGCCATGATGGCGTCGTTGCCTATAACATTACCAGTCTGAGACCGGAAATAGTAGATGTGCTGATTTGGTGAACTTTTACCATCATACGTATGCAACGTTGGTGGTTTGAACTTCGGTGGGTATGGCACTGAATCCCACTCCAATGGGTAAGGACGGACTGCCCCTACTTTCTTTAATTCGTCCCTCTGAGCTAGGGATGCAATTTGAGCTTGGAGGCCCTTAAGGACTTCAGCGTCTAAAGAAGAACCCTCCTTGGATTTCTCCGTCTTTGGCTGATCATTGCTAAAATGTTCCTTCTCATCATGATTGCTCCCGGCATCAATGTCATTCCGATTACTGAGGAGTTGAGCAAGCATCTGTTGAATGTTGTCCAGAGCTTCTTGCTGGGTCTTGGACGTTTGCTCCTCAGCTTCCAAACGCCGACGGAGGTCGTCGTTAGCATTATCAGCCATATTGACTGATACTCTGTCTGTTCGCACTGATCTAACTGTCGCCGAAGAGGCGTACCCACTGTCTTCATCTTCTTCATCCGATGTTTGGAGTGATCTCTTGGGCTCCGGCGAGGCTAGGGCCGTTGAGGAGGAAGGCTGTTCATAACTGTAGGGTATCGCCACCCTAGATCTGGTGTTTCGAAAAACACCTTCTTCATGCACCAAGACTTCGCCTAAGCCTAGGCTGTAATCTGGATCTGGAGAGCTGTAGGGGGTGTCGTCAGATGCTTGTCTTCCCCTGCGTAACTCTCGTCCTTTTCCGGTCATGTTGACGGATGCAGAGGGTGGATCCCGCGAGACGCTCCTTTTGCGATGCTTCATCGGGGCTTGTACCGACAGCCGATCAAAAACTGATCGCCGGCCTGGGGAAGTGGCGAAGATTGGTACTAGCTGGCAATAGACCGAGTGGACTGTCACCAATTGACATCCCACTTGTTGACAACAGGATGGCGAGGTTTGTTTATTTGTCAACAATTCCCGCAAATCAGACCCGCTTGGGCCTAAACAATCCAGCGCAGAGGCTCTTTTGGATCGTACATAGGACAATATCCTGCTCCTTTTATTCCCGCAGAAGGGATTAGCACTGAATAGTGCTTCAGTTCTAACTTCGCCACAAAGCGCGAGCTTAGCGCCTGACGAACTGGAGAGCGGAGCACGCTGTGGTGTTTTACCCGCTATGCTGCTGTGAAGGCGATTAGCCTTAGATAGTACTTTGGTTCTAGCTTTACGGCCATGAACCCTGCGCGTACGCTGTGGTACAGTAGCTTCGCTCATGAGAACGAGGCCGGCGCAAGGCGTTGCTGCTCTTGAATTGGGCGACGGTATGATTGCCGTCGTGACTTCGCGGCTGGCAGCATTGTTGGAGCAGACAGGCATCTTGCCTTTTTCTTCGCGAGAGAGGCGCGGTTTTAGCGTAGCTACGCCTGAGGTTTTGCCCAGAGACTTCTGTTTAGGTCTCCACATCCGCTTTGGCAGAGGATACTTAGGTTCGCAAGGAACCTGATTAGCCACACGCGAGGCTGAAGGGTGTTGGCAGAATTCTGCTTCTGATTTCTGTTCTGAAACCTTAGCCGTGGAGACCTTCCTATGCTTCCGTACTCGAAGCATTAGACCACCCCCGGAGAAGACTTCTTCAAATCTTTCTTGGTCGAATTGAACGACCAGGTTCTCGAAAGTGAAGGACTTGGACTGCGGGCATGCTTCCTTGTTGCGCCAGAGAACCGTAGTAGGTTCGCAGAGAACCTTTTCTGTCTCCCCAAAGACTTTTGTTGAAGATTTAGCCAGGGGAGCTCTGGCTACACCGGCTTTTCTGAATTCAGAGTTAGACCGAAGGTCTGTTCGTCGCATTGCGACACTTGATTCTCGGCAGTGGAGAATATATTCCCCAGCGGAGTCGCCATCTTGTTTTCCATTGATTTTGCAAAGGGGAAAACTTACAATAAAAAGTTGAGGAGCTAAATTACAAGTATTCTAAAAAGATTACAAGTAGATCTCCTCAGAGATTCTGGAGAAGTGTGCCGATTGGAGTCTGGTCAGCACGCGACCACTTTGTCCCTTTGACAATGCGAGCGATGAGATTTCCTTCTCGCCTGGTTCGGGAAATCAGAGAACAGAAGGTTGGTAGAACCCTCTTGCTACTTCTCAAAACCGCCTTCAATTAGGAATTCCTTCTCGCCTGGTTCTGGAGATTCCTTGAGAAGAAGGTATTAGGGTATCAGTACCCTGATTAGAGAAGTAATTCTCTAAAAGTCTCTGAATTCTTGTGCGCGCGGTGCATCGTGAAGATGTCTCTGCTTGTGGAGTCCTCTCTCTTTTTCAGAAGTCGTCCTCTTGCGCATGTGCCTGGTCTCTCCTCCTTGTGCCCCTGGTGGGCTATTTATAAGGAGAGCAAAGGTATAATTGTTCCTTGAAAGTATAGAAATAGATTGAATCAAATATGTTTAAATCTGAAAAGTAGCCTTGCTGCGAAGCTAGGATCAACTTCTGCGAAGCTAGAAATGGCAGGTCGGTTGATCCTCCTGATCCGTTTTGATTCTTTCATATAGTTGAAAGATCTCTCCTGATCCTCTTACTCATTTTAGAAGAGTCAAGAGATTGTGGCAATCAACTGCCAAATTAGATCTCAGATTTGATCTTGATTAGATCTGATCTTGATCTTGATTAGATTTGTACTCATCTGGAGATTTAATTGGTCAAAGGTCGACCATATCAGACCAGCAGCGGCGCTGCCCGCTTTGAACTCACAGCGGAGCTGGAGGCAGTATCTGGCGTAGTCAGAAGAAAGCTTTTCGGTGGAGCTAGATGTCGTCTGTGGCGAATCTACCGCATACCCTTTCTGCGCAGTTGCGTATGGCTTCAGGCGAAGTTGACTCTCTCTGCGGAGTTGCGCTTTAGCAGTTCAGGCAAAGCTATGAGTTAGCTTCCTGGCGGAGCTTTGAATGGCTTCAAGGCGAAGTTGGATGATCTTAGCCTCTCAGGCGAGGCTATCCCTTTGGGCTCATGTGATGCTAAGTGCTAGCATCTTAGACCTGCTGAGGTCTGTTTAGAGACAATCCGGGTTCACTGTCTGCTTGCTGGATCAGTGGAGTCCAAGTTGCTTCCTTGTCCCTCGGAGATGGGTGAAAACTGGTCGTCAGCTTGTCTGTCACTTGTCTTTTGTAAATGTCAACAAGTTTAGACATTGTTCGGGCCAGTAAGAATCTTGTCTTTTTTAAGTGTCAACATCACGCGCCAGGCACAATGTGAAGCGCAAAGGCCCTAATGTGTGCGAGGCGCAAAGTGCAAGCGAGGTGATGTTGCCTCACTGCAGTGAGGCATAACTGTTTATTATTATTATTATTAGTTTGAATTATTATAAGAATAAAGATAAAATCATAAGATACACAATAAAAAAATATTAAATCAATAATTAAAAATATTAATAAAATAAGAATAATGTGCGCACCTGTATAGTTGCCTCATGATCTACACCTACATAGAGATCAATTTAATAGCATAATGCATAATAACAAATTATCAATAAGTAAATAAGACACAAGTCATAAATCATAAGAGATAATAAGACACCAAATTCAAGATACTAAACAAGTTCACAAGATAAGACATCTAAGATAATAATTTCTAATAATACAACAATACCAAAGGGAGTGTCTAAAGTTTGGACTCTAAACTTCAAAATAAACAAAAACAAAAATGAAAATGACATTAGAGTTTGACTACTCTCATCATTATCTTCATCCCTCAAATCAAACTCTTCTTCCTCCTCCCCGTAAGACCCATAATTTATTTGAGCATTCTCTTTCTCACTCTCATCCTCAGAGTCAAATTCTTCTTCTTTTGGCTCTGGCTCTCTCCTCCTCGAAGATGAAGCACTAACACCACTAACCGAACGTCTTGACGTGGACTTAAAACCACTTGTTGAAGTTGATCTTGTATTAACAATAGGGTCATCGGCTCCCATAGCCTCAGAAATAACACCCCAAGTGAGTCATCATCTTCATGCACCAAATCATTCTCTGCGTTGTTACCTTCACTAAATTTCCTAGCAACCATTCATTACTCTCATCAATGTCATTAAGCATAATAGGATCAATTACATCTCTACAATCATATTGCTCCTTTAAAGCTTAATTGTATTTACAGTAAACCAAGTCTTTGAGCCTCACATGCTCCTATTTATTCCTCTTCTTACTATGGATCTGCAATTTTGATGGATTGAAATAAACATTATTTAATAAGCCTCAGAAATAACACCCCAAATAACTTTAGTATTTCCAGTTTGGTATTTACCTGCTCAAATGCATTCAAATTCCTCTTACAAGCAGAGAAACTACATGTAAGACTGAAAATCTTTATGGCAAGTCTTTACAAGTCTAGAGTGGATGCGCCTAAGATTCCCACCAATCAGCTATCATATGTAGAGAAATAAGACATGAGAATAGGAAATTAGAAGCCAACACATATATATTTCTATAAGCTGACTTTTTTTGAAGCTAGCTAAAAGATTAAAATTGATGTAATTTTTTACCTAGAGATTTCTTCTTTTAGTTTCTAATAGCAATATCAAAAACTAAAAAGACCACGCTTTTTTATAAATGCTAGTTTGTCGGTCAATCTTGTCCTGATCCTCTTCAGGCACCATTTTTTGAATGACCTTGTAAAGACCAGTCATAACCTCTTCATCCCTCGAAATATTTGTATGATCATAAAAAAACTCTGAATTGAAATAGTATCCAGCAGCATGTAGTGGGCGGTGTAACTGAACCTCCCATCTTCGATCAATAATATCAAAAACATCTTTATACTTTGACTCGTTCTCAAAAGCAGCCATAATAGCCTCTTTGGCTCTATTTACAACCTCATATATGTATCCCATTGTAGGCTTCTTCTCACTATCTACGAGCCTCAACACTCAAACTAAGAGAGCTGTGAGCTTGAGAACATATGTAACATTATTCCAAAAAGAGTTCATTCCAATAATTTTCTCAACAACTATTCCCTTTTGCTCTTTGGCCCATCTACTTTCCTTCCACTGAGTTGAAATGAACTTCTTCCTCAATTTTACCTTTTGAGTATGTAAACTTGACAATGTTAGGAATGATGTCGCAAAGCGAGTAACAGCTGGCCTCAGAAGCTCTCTTTTTCCCTATTTTGTCTCATTAAATTCAAAACCCAACCATGAGAATAAATGTAACATGTTACCTCCATGGCGCGTCTTCACAATTGGTAGCTTCCCGATGTCTTTAAGCATTAGATTAATGCAATGAGCCGCACAAGATGTCCAAAACATGTGAGGATACTTCACCTCTAAGTAGGAACCTGAAAACAACAATATTTTACAAGTTTACAATTTATTCAATTATTAAAAAAAATGAAGTTTTGCAAGTGTGAAGTGCCAAGTGCAACTTTCAAAATTCAAATGTAGATTTTACCTGCTAGCTTAAGGCTAGAAGCGTTGTCCGTGACAACTTAGATGATATACTGAGCCCCGATCTATTACACATTCTTATCCAATATTTTAAACATTTTCTTACCAGTTTTGATCTCATCAAAGCATCAATTGATTCAATAAACCATGATTCAAGAGGATAATTCACTACGAAATTGATAAGAGTCCGATCCTTCATGTCACTCCAACCGTCAGACATTAAAGAACATCCTTTAGATTCTCATATTTTCTTATGTGGTTCCATTAGTCCCTTGGTGTATTTCACCTCTTTCTTAAGAAGAGGCACCCGCAATTGGTGTAAGATGGAGGTGACAAGTGTGGCCCAAATTGTCCAACTGATTTCAGTATTATTTTTAAAGATCTCAATTTGGCCGCATTAAACACAATACCTGGTTGATATAAAAAACGAGCAATATCTTGCCACACCCTAGCAACTGTATCTTTGTCAAGACTTTCTTTGATATTCGTTTGCCTCAATTTTCTTCTCCTTTCATCTTTTTTCACTTCTAGTGCAGGGTCAAAAGCATAATATGCATCCATTGGCCCTCTCCTCTTACTCAAAGCACCACCAACACTACCGAAATGCATGTTGCTTCCCATTGATGATACCTTGGTAGATGTACTTGTTACTTGGGCTTTTCCTTTTTCTAATGATGCTTGTCGGCTCTGAATTTCAACAACACCCTTTTTCTCATCAACTTCTAGCATATCTTCCCCATCAACTTCTAGCATATTTTTCCTATCATCGAGATCCGGTACATGTTCTTCTAAATTTGCTTGTCGCTTAAGACTCGCTTGCTTCTCTTCATATGCTTTCAATTTTTCTTTCACCTCATCTGGGACTCTATTGCAAAGGGTGATGTTCTTGCGCTTCATTGAAGTGCCAATTAGATGTTCTTTGGCCCTTGTAATCCCACCAGTCGATATCTTGCCACAAAAAGGACATGTATGCTTAAGTGTATCAGGAGGGTTGATTAAAATGGTGTGCTTCCACATTGGATCCATCTTCTTATTACTGCCTTCATTCGTATTCATGTTTGTCAAATATCTTCAACCTACATGGCTCCACATGACAAATCACAATATCACATATATAATAAATGATAAATCACATTACCAATATAATCATAACAATCCAAATCTATATTTCAATCAAAGTAAATGTGAGATATGAAATCAAACCCACAATAGTAATACAAGCACAACACAACTTCTGAACTTTAATCAATTAATGATATTAATCACATAAGATTTTTTTCATTTATGATATCTTTTATAAAATTGCACATATTTTATTTCTATTCTTTTTATGAAGTTTCAATTCTAATGTAGTCTAATTTTTCTTGCAGGTTCACAATCAGGAATCAAAGGAAAAAAGTATGAAAGAAAAAAATCTTGCAAAGTTTGCAATGAGAATTTGTAATGAAATTATTAAATTTGTAATTTTTGGTGATATAGTAAAACATAATCTCTCACTTACAACAGGTTACAACTGCAGCGCCAGCCGATTACGGTGTATGCAATGTCTAGACGTGTCCAATGATTATATTCTTTCCTGTAAAAAATAAAATTGAAAAATTAATCATAAAAAATTAGCTCAATGCTATCAATTCAATATACAAGTATCAACAAAAAGCATGTAAAGAAATGGAGAAAGGGACATGACCAAACAGAGTCATAGAGAAAGAGATAAGAAATACGGCCAAGAGACAAAAATAGAGAGAGATGGACAGGGACACGGCCACACTCCAGAGAAAGAGATAAGGAGCCAGAGAAAGAGAGACGCGGGCAGATAGAAAGAAAGAGAGACAGAACAATAGAGAGAGACTGAGACATGGGAGAAAGAAAGAAAAACAGGAGAACAGAGAGAAGAGACAGGGAAGAAAGAAAGAAATACAGAGAAAGAGAGAGATGAAGCACAGAGTAAGAGAAAAAGACAGAAGAGAAAGACAGAGAGAAAGCGAGAGAGACAGAGACACAGAGTGAGAAAGAAAGGGAGACGAAGACAGAGAAAGAGAGGGAGAATAGTCACAGAAACAAAAAGATAAAAGAAAGATAGAGATAGAGACATAGAGACGGCGAGAGAGAGAGAAAGAAAGAGGGACAGAGTAAGAGAGAGTCAGAGAGATGGAGTTGGAGAAAGAGAGAGACCTAGTCAGAGAAGAGAGATGGAGCCATCCATAGAAAGAAAAAGATGGAGATAGAGAGAGAATGGTGCCAGAGAGAAGAGAGAAGTGGAGAGAAAGAGAGAAGAGAGAGGTGGAGAAGAACCTGCACATGAAGGCAGCGTCGCAGGAGTCGCGTGCGTCACGGGCGTCGCACGGGTGCGAGCAAGTCGCCGGTGCCTTATATCGATGAGGGTGAGATTTTTTCCCCTTCTTTTTTCTTCTGTTTTCTTTTTTTTTTTTCATTTTATCTGATAGAAGCGGGTCGGGTCTACCCACTTCAATTGCGGGTTCTAACTCGACCCGACCAGACCTCTTTAGGCACTGCGAGGCGCGCGCCTCGTATGAAGCGCGCGTGAAGCATGCGTCGGGCACGCGCCTTCACTCGGCCACGCGTCTGGCCATCGCGGTGGGGCGTTGGGCTACGCTTCGCTGCACCCTGTGCCTCAGGCGTGCGCCTCATTGCGCCTCTGACATCACTGAAGCTAATCATATGTAAGTTACGATCATGTTACCACTAACCAAAAAGAAGAAGACTTACGCCAAGTATAATACATTGTAATTGAGATTAAGATACTTGTAAATATGCTAATCGTGTAACTAGGAGTCAAATTATAGGTTATGCAAATAAATTTCGATGGATGTGGATTACTTAACCAATCATGCATGATTGTTGCACATGTTGCTCTTGACTAAGAGATTTCGTGTGAACTCTGGAATAAGTTCTAGATCTATTGAAAGAATCGAGACATTAAAGTGAAAAGTGGCACCAAATTATAAATTAACAAGTCAAGAAATTAAGATACAAGATTTGAAATATTAGAATAATAAGGTATTCATAACCTTCCATCGTACTTTAAATTGCTCAAAATTCTCTACTAAGCTGTCATCTACATATAGAGGGTTGACTTGGAAATATTCTATGGTATATAAGATTTATATTCCTATGGCGATATAATATTCATTGATTCCTTACTTATTTTGGTAACAACCTGAATAATCCTATTGAGTGTTGTAAAATAGGAATATATAAATGCTTAAATCAATAATTCAAGTTCCTCTAATATAGGAAGTTTGGCCATCTGTATTTAATATTTTTCAAATATTCCTCTAAAGGATTAAAGATCATGATTAGTGCTCATTCATTATTTTTTGGGAATTTCTTTGAAGGATTCTGTATAAATACTCAACATTTTGTCTTATAGACTTCATTATTAGAACACTTTTCTCCATTTGGGTCCTGATCAGCAGTTGCAGTAAATGAAATCCTGATCCTATTGAAATGGTATTAGTATAACACTTTTCTCTTGAGTCTTATCATGTTAAATTTAAAATGTTTCGCATCCTCTACTTCAGGAAGTAGAAATCATCTAGTGACTGGTTACAATTTCATGAATAGTGCATGTGTCCGCCCACTTACATTTGATATTATATATCATGTTTATTAAGTAAAGGAGCTCTCTTTCCTTTGGTCTAGGATACCTTGTCTCAAGTCTTATCGCCTATTTTCTTTCAAGTAGCTTCCAGCGATAAGGAGATGACTTGAAAGTTCCTTGTGAAGGGCATGAATTTTGAACTTATTTAGTGCACATATATCAAGCATGTGATAGATACTGTAAGTGAGCCTATGAGCTAGTTCTCACATGTCAGCTACTAAATTCTTGTGTGACACTTGGACAATATATAAAACTATGTTGAATTTAAAAAGAACCAATCTTTAATTAGAAAGGACAGCTAACTGGTATAACTATTGTGGAGTTAAATCATTATTGAAATCGTAGACTAATGCGTCAATTAATAGAGATGGAATATTTAGGAAGATTGATAGTTGAATAGAGTATCATGAGTAGTGTGACACTAAACCGACAAATGTATATGTAAATATGAAGCACACACAAGAATTTAAGTAGTCGGTTACACCATTAAGAAGTATAAACGTAAGGGTGATGTCTTGCAACACACCATGGGTTAGACGATAACTGTGATGATTCAGGTTATTCTAGTTTACATGAACAAATTCAAACCCACTTAGAACATCATATAGAAGTACACATATCATATGTACGCATATATAGCTTTGTAAGATAAAAGAGAAGCTTCACCACTTTGATTTTAAGAGAGTGGTCACAGACAAATTGACTAAAATAAGATAACTTTTCGAGTTGATTTTACATTGAATTTTACAGATATAATATTGAGAACCAAATTAATAAATGGGGAGAACAATAAGCCACGAAAAGTTGCTTCCTGTTGGCATAACAACTGATATATAAGAAAATAGCATTGCATATATATTAATGGTAATACACATCTAGTATAATAATCCATGTGATTATAAGAGAGTTGTAAGCGTTCTCTCAAGAATTACCTTAATAATCTATGAATTTGAGATGATTAATAGATCATTACTGTTAGTGATTGATATAGTTGTTGATATATGATTATATATATGATTGTAATATGTTGTATAATTAGAGGAAGCTTGATAATTGATTCCCATACGTATTACCTGTGTGCATGTATCGTGTGTGTACATGTTGAGTATGTTTGTTAATTGTGATGTTGATCATATTTCGGATAAAATTAATGGTATATGTATGTGCAAGTTTGAGAATTTAAGTAAAAGACCGGTAAGTTGAGCTCGTTGTTATAAATAAGCTCGAAAATATGTGAACATAATGGTTTGTAATATTTTGACTTGCACGTAGAATTGTACGTACATGTTGTGTGTTTCTATATTATATATATTTGAAGGAAGGGGCCGGCGGGAGCCGGTGAAAGGGGGAAGACGGTGTTGTTGTTATATATATATTTTAAAGGAAGGGGCCAGCGGGAGCTAGTGGGTGTGGACGGGGTATCACATTGTGTGTTATTAACGAAAGAAGGGGCCAGCGGGAGCTGATAGGTATGAAGACGGGGTATGAGATGGGTCGTGTGCCATAAAATAAAATGTGCTTATTCAAAATGAATAATGTTGTATGCTTGTTCTTTAGGCAGATTGTGAAACTCTACCTTATTATAGGAGGTAATAAAATATTATATGATGGGTGATAGTGTATGGGATAACTCATGCAGTACTTGAAGGGTGATATGATATACAACATATAAGTATATTTTGTGATATATGTATTATCTGGATTAACTTATTGTGATTTGTGTACCATCGTATATAGTGTATGGATTATGTACACATGAAATAAATCTAGTAATAAACTAAGTCACTAAAGTAGAGTATTTGATACAACTCATAAACCTTATAAATTACAGTGCAGAGATTTAAATTATAGAGTGATTGACTGAAGGAGTCAGGTCATTTTGCCAACCATAGAGATAGTTGGGTTAACTGTTTACCTTGATATAATTATTTCTTCTCTTTATCCATATTCGCATTTTCATGTGAAGAATAACATGTTCTTTTATTTTGACAAGTATATCATTCCTTAATCTCTTTTTTCTCTCCTCACTGAGCTGTCGAGCTTACTCCCTCCCAGTTTCATGTTTTCAGGTTGCGTCGAGATGGAGGCCCCACTTAGGCTTTGGGTGTTTTGAGGAGAAGTTTTATTACTAGTAAACTTGTTACAGATATAGCTACGTGTTATTACTTTGAAAGATTTTGTTATACCTACCCATAACCTTAGTGATATGTACATGTAGCATGTATTATTCTTATTAGATATATTTTTGTAAAGAGGAGGTAGTTTGTAATGACTATGATTAAGTTGGAGATATAGTGATTCTGAATTATGTTGTGGATGTCGAGAGGGATACTCTTGAGCACTTATTATGGTGGATACTAGTAGTGAGATTTTTATCTGCTCTATGGACTTAATGATAAGTAGGCGATGTCAAGCCAAAATCTTAATATGACTGTGTGGTGGAACTTTGAGTTTGATTTATGTATTTGAATTGAGATAAGCCGTGTAGGCTCATATAGATATACTGTGTATTTAGGGTAAGTGATTAAATACAAAGGAGATGCTGTCAAAATATTTAAGAAATTAGAGATGATTATGATAATCTTTTGATTAATAAGGATGTTTAAATTAATTGAGGTTATTATTATCTGGGACCATTACACCAAGCTTTCTACAATTGTAGCAAACTATCTTTTTTTCCTCCTTCCCTTACTATCTTTTGTGGTTATTGAACTTGGCCTTGTTGTACATTCTCCTCACATTCTTTATGAGGAGAGATAAATCTTTATTATCTTCTTGGTCATCTTCTTCTTCGTCAAAGATGATGGGAGTAAATTTGAAAGTAAGAGTCTTCTTCTTTTGAGATACCTTTTCTTCTCTAATTTTTCTTTTCATCTCATGGGTCTTAAGGCTTGTAATAAAACCAATGAGGTTTATCTCTTTCTTGTTATTGAGCTCCTTCAAAGTAGTAGACTTCACCTCTCAAGATGGTGGAAGAGCATGAATGACTTTTCTCACCTTCTAGTCATTGTCAATTTCATCACCTAGAAAAGTAAGACCGTTTGTGAGTTTAGTAAACTTGGTGATCATATCATCAATAGTCTCATTTTCATTTATACTAAAATTTCTATATTGAGACCGCAAGATCAATTTTAGCTTTCTTGACTTGTAATGTTCTCTCGTGTGTGAAAAATCAAGTGTGACCAACTCTCATAGGCATATTTACAATGAATTACCCTAGAAATGTCATCATCATTCAAGACTTGAAGTAAGACATAGTGTGTGTAACGGTCCCAGTTAAAAATTTTCCGTTTGATTGCAATCATCTCAGATAATCCAAGCGTGGGACCCATCAAGATACAATACTCCCTTACTGACACCAGAATGTTCTATACTATACATCAAGTTCTACTAAGATAGCATGTATGATCTAAAAGTGATTTACTATTACCAACACATATGGTCCAACAACTCATTAGAAAACGCCGTCTAAATATAATACTATTCTAAAATATAATACAAGGTTAGAGTCTAGCACCAAGCACTACAATGTTTACAAGTTAATAGCAAACATCCGACTAAAAGTTACGCATAGTTTTATACAGCCATATTGTAACGGTCCCAGATTTCTTAAATTTTCAATTAACATAACATTCTTTTAAACAGGTAGACATCATAATCATATCCAAATCCTTAAAATTTCGGCAGCACCTCCTTTGTAAATACTGATATACCCAAATATACATTTCAACTCACAATAAGTTCGGCCAACATCAGCCTACTTAGGAAAATACAATGACATATGCCCGAGAGTACCCCTCTCGGCCTCCATAGAATAAGGCAATACTATCATCTTATCTGACTCATCATGAATATCACAGGTAAGTTCCTTTCTACACCAATTCATCCAACAATCTACTACTTGAATATAATACACATCTAACAAGGTTATGAATATATACAATAAGAAATATCTATAATGAACATTATACAATACTTTCATTCTTAAAGAATTCCTAGCAAGTGTCCAAGGTATGCTTGGCCTCAGTCTCCCCGTGACCTGAAAATATGAAACTGGAAGGGGTGAGCTAAACAGCTCAGTGAGTAGAGTCCAAAAGAGTATCAAGGAAAGAATACACAAGTAAGGAGCATATATTTCTTCAACAACTACGGCAAGTATGGATGGATAAAATGAACAGGGAAAAGCGATAACAAGGGAAGAGCGATATATCATAACGAGTAATTGAGCCAATATCTATATAATCTGTGAGAAGGTCCAACTTTTCTAGTAATTGATTCTCCTTAACTTTATTTAGTTACTCTGTCGCATATTTCCTGCTTTATGAGTTGCAGTAGCATACTCAGTTATTTTTGTAATTTATGCGTGAATTCATCTTATATACTCGCGGCACGTATCATCCACATGTTTCATATAACTTACACAAAGCACATCAACATACGTTCAATTTTTATATAGTTATCTATCCAGATGATACAATATCACATCGCACTTCTACGAATATTATTCGTCTGTTCAAGTAATTGAATGATACAATCACATCACCCATCTATATTCACACACATATTTGATGGATAATACCATACATGATCCATAGGTACATACGGATATCAAGTGAAATGTGATACTCTCTATCTTCTCCGTCCTACCGGCTCCCATCCGGCCCCTTCCTCCTATGTATATATATACATATAATACCACGGTAACCCCGTCTTCCCCTCCTACCGGCTCTCGCCCGGCCCCTTCAATCCATGATATAAGCATGTATATAAACATATCATAACACCATAGCACCGTCTTCCCCCTCCTACCGGCTCACGCCCGGCCCCTTCCTCCGATATGTAAATATATATCATAACGGTAACCCCGTTTTCCCCTCCTACCGGCTCCCGCCCGGCCCCTTCCTCTAATAATGCATGAATGCAAAAAAAATCATATTTATACCTACACATAAAATAACCAATTTGTCAACAATACGAAATATCAACCAAATATTATTCCTTTGCTTTTCAGTCTATCAATTTCACTTTCAAAGAATTTCACATGGTTCCATATATATATATATATATATATATATATATATATATATATATATATATATATATATATATATATATATATATATATATATATATATTATATAATTAATACTGTAGTGATCTATTCACTTTGTTTATATAGGTCGAGTTCTGATCAGCTTTATAGTGTTCTTCTATCTTGATCATAGTACAATAAGTATATGTATACATATCGCTAAAATGTCACATACAATCGATTTCATACAATTCCCAGTGCATACGAATCATGGGGATCAATTCATCAAAAAGACACCATACTTGATCATTTTGTTTGAAGGTAATTATAATTATTAACCAGTGTGTCTGATTTTCCGGTTTAATATCTACATACAGTTTCTGATTAGGCTCATGAGATAACCACCTCAATTGCACGCAATTAGTGCATATGATGATTGCACTCAGTCATCACATATACCTATAGGTAAATACAAGTATTAGTCACCATATCAGACAATGAGCACTATCAACCAGTTATTTATTCTTCTTTTCCTTTTATCGATTAGATTTTCGAGGGGACTCTTGCATTAACTTTATATGTAATAATAACAAGTACTTTATTTCCTATCACACTTTTCCATTTAGGATTTTTATTGTATTCAGACTCGAAGTCTTGAACAGATACTATACTGATGCTATTACATAGTCAAAATGCTGAGAAAGGAATCAACTTTAGTAAAAGAAAAAAATTCACTAGTCTGGAGTTTTGAAGCAGCAGATCATTTGAAGGATTAAGAGGCTAACTATTTCAAAAGACTAGTCATGATGGGATATCAACAATTTGGAATACACGATTCACATTGGAAAGCCGAAAGAATTTTGATACTTTCTATAGTCGCGTAAATCAAGGTTCTAAATTGATTCTTAATTACCATTGATAAAAATATATCAAATGAACAATACGGACAGTAAATCCTCAATAAGGACAGTAAGTTCTTAATAAGGACAAAGAATTATATATCGAGAGATACGTAAACAAATTTAGTGTTTCAGATTTTGCGCCCACCTTCATTGATTGATGTCAACTTCGCAAGTCTAGTTATTGAGTGCTCATTACATAAATGATACTCTATTACTCAAAAAGTCATCAATAACGATTGGAATTAGATTCATGTAGAACATCAAAACGACTAAGGAACCAATCATTAGTTCTCCCATACTGAATAGGGATCTCTTCAACATTTCATGTTTCTATGTGGAGCACGATATCTAGCTACTATTAAAACAAAGTTAAAAAAGTTGAGATGTATCTACACAATATGTAAATTATAGGCGAGCATTGAGTGTATTCGTGTTCTCAGGCTAGCTTGTCATCGACACTGAAATGTGAGAAGGAAGTATCTTGGATAGGTGTCACAATGCACCGCTATGCACTAAAGACTGTCACGTTCATATTCTGTGCTCACGGGTATCAGTATGAGCAACATACTCAATGGATGCATGCTCAACACATACAGCATGTGTCTTGCTTTAACTAACTTGAGAACCACTGTATTTGGATGAGATATTGTTTAGTTTTCATGATTTCTAAATTTGAGATTTAGATTATTGCAAATTTTATTCATGAAATTTTGTCATTAGGAATTCGGATTATATCAGATCTTGTCCCAATTATCCATACACGCATTCTGTTATTGCATAAATATGTAGAATATCAACCAGATCATGAAACGACTTCTATAGCTCTAGTTTAAGCCCATAGACCAATTCTTTCGTCCTATGCATATTGCTTTTAAGGGAAAGAACAAGAGAAAAGGAATGATCACCAAGTCATGCAATCTAGAATCATGAACTAAAGCTTTTCTAAAATCAAGGATTAGGCTACACTTGTCGTCAGCAAATTTATTTGTTACCCAAATTATAAGACGGACATAAGAAGGTGACTTGGAGTAAGATCCCGTCTATGGATAGTTTCAACACTCTCCGAATAGAAGTCTTGCACTGTTGTACACATGTAAAAAAAAGCAAGTATATACGAAGAAGCAAAACAAGAATGAAATACAAGCATACAAATTAGAAAAATATTACAAGAATTTACAGTACATGTTTAATGCAGGTTGAAAATAGATGACTCTCACACAAGATCTTATGATGATCAATAGAAATCCCCATCAAGAGTCGAATTCATGATGTACTGATGACTTCCACAGAAAGAACGATAACCATACCAAAAGGAAAAATAATAAGATCCCTGATAAACTCAGGTTTTGTACGATGATGAATAGTTACCAGTATCTTCAGGAATCAGGATCACTTGGGAGAATATCCAGAGGGGTGAAACTTTGAAAGGGAAAATAAAAGATACATATACAACAGTCCTATAAAATTTTGATAGGTCCAGATAATCACAATCTAAATGCTTTAGAGATCCACCTAACTTTACTAGAAGAAATCAATTGACTTAAGTACATAGAAAATTCAACTGCAACCAGTATCATAACAATTTTATCTTGCAGTTAAATTAAACTTTCTTTTCTACCTTTAAAATGTTCAACTTATTCTCTGCATAGTTGAGTCATTGAAGATTGAGGTAAACAAAGTGGTTCATGCATTTCTATGTTCAATCTTAATGTTTGAATTGGCAGGTTAACGCTCCAATTCAACTAGATAACATATGAATCAATCTTGAGGCATATATGTGTGTGTGTGTGTAAATACAAAATTTTTCATGTTAACAGCATAGCTAAATCTTTGCACTTTCAATATCTTATCCAAAATAGGAAGGTAACACCTCAACACCGAGGTGTAGAAACGAGGTCTCACATTTTTCACTTCCACTTCACAATTTATCTGCAATTAGAGAACTAATTACCCACTATAAAAACTCAATTCGGTTTTCAACAGATGACTTATCAAAATCAGTTTAAGATTTGTTCCTTGTATCCACTAGATCCTCAGCTCAAGCAATTGAAGATGAAACTGAAAATCTTCAAGAATTTCATATAAATTTCAATACTGGACAAAATAAATTTGGACAATAATGAATCAAAGGGAGACAGACTCCCTCACCTCCTTCTTCCGACTCCAAGCTGCTTCAGATCGCTGTGCGTTGTCCCACGCCGCCGTGCTCCCCGCCGTGCGGCCGCCAGCAGCTGCGGCCAGCAGCAGCAGCGCCAGCTGCTGCCAGCGGCAGCGCTAGCAGCAGCAACTGCGACAGCCGTGCCCACGCCGCGTCGGCGGGCCTCCCCGCCGCGCCGGCAACCTGCAGCGCGTCTCCCCGCGCGTTGCCGCCTCAGAGATCCCGATGGATGGAGAAATTAGGGAAAGGGGAGAGAGATTGAGAGAGGTTGAGGGTGGGGGTCATTGCCGCCGACCACAGCACGAAAGGGGCTCAGATTTGAGGGAGAATGAGGAGAGAGAAGGGGTAGGTGCAGAATGAAGTCTATTTCTCTTTTTTTCCCCTAAATATACACATTATAAAAATAAATAAAAATACCCCTACATGCCACTTGGCCTCTCTTTCATCCTCAAGTTGCCCAATTAATGCCACCTCACTAGATTAGGATTTAATATATATGTATTTAGAGGGGGTAGTATACATGGTAGAAATACAGCTACATGAAGATGTGTATATATATATATGTATACATTCATATGCAAGTATATATATGTGCATATGCGTACCAATAATTTTATATAAAAAATTAATACTCATCCAAATTTTATTCCACTTCAAATTTTTTCTCAAAATTTTTGAAATTCGCTTCATACTAATTAATAAATCATTTTTAGTTATTCTGTTTAATTCCACTAATCCCAAAATTAGGATATTAAATCGAAATTTAATAATTCGGGTGTTACAGTGTGCCTTAGCATTAGCATTAAACTCCTTGGTGGCAATATCAGACCAAGTGTTCTCATCACCATTGGTACAGTAAAATGTTTAATTGCCATCTTTGTAACCCGACTTCCTAGAGATTGTAATAACACAATCATCTTAACTTTCCATATAAAAAAGTTAAAGCCATAAAACTTGGGGGGAGTCTTGATTCCTTCGACCATGGATGCTAGTGTCTATAGCAAGCAAATGATGCAATGAATAATTAACAAGAAGATCTCTCTAAGGTGGTTAAACCAAAAACTAGAGTCCAAGCTCTAATACTAATTGAAAGTTCACCTAGAGGGGGGATGAATAGGTGAAATGCTAATCAAATGTAAAAATGCAACAATTAAAATGAATAATGAAAATGGTCAACTTGAAACAAGAAGTGAAGTCAGATTCCCAATTAAGAGATCTAGAACTTCTCCTCTAAATTTCTCTAGAATAAGAGTTGAGGTGCTAAATTGCCTTCTGGCTTGTATGAGGAAAACCAACAAGTATGAATGATGCAACCAAGTAAAGTAAAGTGCAATGAACGTAATAACACAAGTGTAAGCAATAGAGAAAGAGTAAAAGTGAGAGAAAGCAATTGCAAACATAAAAAATTTGTTTTGAAGTTTGAGCAACTCGCTCTACGTCTCTGCCTTCACCGCGTGAAGGATTTTCATTATCCACTTTGGATCTTTCACAAAGAAACTACAATGGTCTACACAAGACCAGGAGTACACAACTCTAACTTTCAATTCTCTGCACAAGAGGTGGCACAAAGTCTATGTAGTTTACAAGCTCTTGGTGATCACAAAGATCACAAACCCTTTCTTTACAACTTTCTAGAGTATAAAATAAGAAATGAAGCACAAGAAGTTTATGTGAGAAAAAATTCAGTATAGAAGAATGAATTTGTAAGCTTAAAACTTGTACAAATTGATTTGAAATTGAGAGCTCTTGAAACTTAAAAACTATAGATTTTCTCTTTGAATAAAACTTGATTTTCTTGAATAAACTTGTAAAAACTTGTTTTCTTGTCTTGAATCCTCTACACATGAACCATATATATAGGCAATAGGTAAAAGTCATTTGAGGAGTAAACCAGGGCATTAGGTAGGTGATTAGACCAAAAAACTATAAAAATACCCATTAGAGAAAAGTAAAAGATTAGTCAGATTTGAAAATTAGTTGTTATTGTAGCAGCTACAGGCTGTCGGTCGACCGGCCGGTCGACCGTCCGACTTAGTTCAAAACTAGTCGTTGCCAGTCGGTCAACTGAAACAAATAGAGAGCACTAATATTTGAACAGTCGATCGGTTAGTCGACCGAAGTGCCAAAAAGAAGGCAACCAAGATTTGATGATTGATCGACAAATGTGCACAAACAATCTGTGCATAAACGGTCGATCGACCACTGTGCCATTCCCTTTGCACATAGGGCAGTCGACCGACCTATCCCAAAACTCATTTTAAAGATAGTTTTTGAAATAGAACGCATTTTTAAATAATTTGTATATGTATAAAATTATTTTTGGCAACATTTTGGCTATAAGATACATGTATATAATTGGTTATAAAAACTTGAAAAAATATAGAATATGTATCAATAATCATTTTGTAAAACATGTTTAAAACACCAAAAATCAAAAATTATATTTTAAAATCTTATGTGTGTGTGTGTGTATCTTGAGCATCAATTCAACACCCTACACTTAAACATTCTAATTTCTTATATAAGTTCTTCAAGTCTCCTTCAAGTGGGCTTCTCTAAAAATTCACTCATTGATCGTCCGAACTTGAATATCTTTCTTGAGTAAATTTGAGTACTTTAACGCCTTTCTTTTGAGGAAGAATGAAACTAAATCTTCTTAAATCCTGAAAAAGTTAAACACACTTAAACTTTTTAGTACCTCATAACTATATGTGTTTTGTAATCATCAAAACAAGAAACAGTGATTGTAATCTTGTGCCAACATTTACGTGATAAGCAGTGATGATTTTCCCAATAATGGTTCTCATATAAATAGCCAAACACATGGATGCTTCTTATATAGATATTTAATCCTATTGCATTACTATGCTTGATATTTCATTTATATATTCAAAATAGCATTCTAGTGCCTTAACCATAGCTACTCAGATACCTAATGATCTTGCTATAGTTAAAGTTAGGCTTTGCGAATCTTTTTCAAGAGCATTGGACTAATGACCCTCCAATCAATTGATTTAGAGATCTAGGTTGGCAAGTAGCTTGTTTGATAAGGGAAGGCATTTAATCAAGCTTGGAATTTAACTTATCTACTTAAAAAGGAAACTTGGTTAGTTTAGTTGAACTATTGCTTGTACTTGAAATCAGAATTCAGATATTCAATAATTTCACTAAGTAGGAGTGTGATTCAATTTTTTTTGACACCATATCTAATCAAACAATGAAATATATGAACTTACTACAGATACAAAATAGTCCTATGTCATTATAAATTTTTTTATATTTATCTTATAAAGGTCCAGTCCTTTTTCACATTTAAATTAGTCTAACTTGTATTTCATTAACATTTTGCTAGAAGCCAAACCCTATGCATCCCCTAATCATATCCCATTAGAACATATATATTAAGATTTAAGAATCAGGTTTTGACATTCCCACTAGTTTTTCCTATTTCTTATAGTTGAAGCTTGTCTTCTCTCTTTCTTTCTTTTGTTTAAGTAATGGCAATACATTAGTGGTTGAAATTGTTGGGCCTAACTCAAAGATATCAAAATCAAATACTAGTGGTTCAAAATATGTCAATTTCATTTATGACTGTTCTTGTTCTCCATGCCTTTTCTACATTCCTTCGTTTACATGGCATTAACAATTTTATTATCATTTAAACCATTACCGATTTCATACTAATTATCCATTAATTAGTTACATTCATAACCAATAATCACTTAAGGAGATATGTTCTCCATTAGAAAACTAATACACGCATGAGAAATCATGAATTAAAGATTTCAATTCAATTTCACATGAATTATTCATTATCTAACACCCATTCATCACTAATCATCACCAAAAATTTCATTTCCACTTAATTAGGGAATTTAATGAAATCGAGTGAAAACTTTACTCACCAATGCACGTGACCTACGGATACTCGATGAGCGCTATCGGCACCATAATCCCCACTTTTATACTCACTCCACAACTGCACACACTTTCGGCAATTTTCAAAGTCGGACGGCCTGACAACCGACATGACGCCTGCACAACCGTCAATCAAGATTTCAACATGCCGACTCGGGCTTCAGACAGAGATTTCATCTATCAAATGAAGTTGAAGTCGAACAAAATTTTAGGGACATACTTAGACTTGTTAAATTATAACATATTAAAATTTGAGCTCATTTAGCCTTACAATTTGAGAGAGATGATTTTCTGAAGTCGGCGTGCTACCGATCTCAATAGAGAGAAAGATGGAGTATGAGAGTAAAAGAGTGAGAAAGGGGAAGTGAGAGGGAGTCTACAAGGGGCCAGTCTCCTTGTTGGCGGCAGCCAAGGAGCAAGAGGAAGGAGAGGGGAAGAAGAGAGAAAAGATCAACGGGAAAATGAGAGTTTTCTCAATAAAAAGAAATATATATACACTTCCCCCTTTTCATCACCTCATGCCACATGGCAATAGTCCCTAATTTCCTCATCCCACCGTACATCTCCCCACTCACCTACTCCCATCAACTAATCCCTTAAATTAATTAATCAAAATCAACTAATAATCATGACAAATAAAATCCTTGTATTTGTATACCATTTTCTTGCATACATACATGTAGTTAATATACATTAATTGTATGTACATGTCCAATTATCCATACACTTTATCTACACTTATATTTATAATTATTCAATTTCATTTCACTTCAAATTTTTGCCACAAAATTTTTAAAAGTTTATTTTACACAAAATTAGTTCAATCATCGCCTCTGATAATTTTGTATAATCTTTTTAATCAAGGATTAGAATTTAAATCAAGATTTCAATAACCGGGGTGTTACACTTTCCCCCTTCCTCTTCATTAGGTGGAGGAAGGAGGAGGAGAGAGGACAAGATGTGAATGGTGAGCAGGCTCCTGTCCTTTAGAGTTTGGTTGGTGCGTCGCATTAGTAGTCATGAAGGACTTGTTACGACGCATTAGAAGCTGTGATAGGGTGCAGTCGCCGAAAGGGATGTGCAGGTAGATGGATGGACCTTTCATTTCTCAAACCAAGGGACATTGGCTTTCCTCCTAATGGCCTGGAGTCTCTCCGCTGGTGATATCAAGCCTCTTCGTTCAGTAGTGTTACTTCTCATGGGCGAAAGTTGTACTTCTCTTGGTCGGACTCTGGTAGAGGTGTGATTCTATCTCCATCTTGTATGTCTTGCAGGAGTCGATATAATGTCGTGGAGTTGTCGTGCCTCCTAAGGACTTCTTGGAAGTCCTCATTTTGCTGCCTTGGAGAGACACGAGGCAGGGGCGTAGGATTGCATGTTCAGGAGTCATGGCGCAGATGAAGATAGATGACTGCTTCTGGGAGACAACCTCCGATGAACAAATCTATGTTATTTAGCACCAGGGGTTTATTAATGGTAGTAGGATCGGAGCATCTAGACCTGGATCTATTGCATTTCTTTTCAAAATATAAGCGCAAAAATGTAATGAAATTTTGTACCACTTTATCGAATGTAATGCACATAAAATATAATGGAAATTATTTTTAGAATGAAAAACGGTTATGCTTGGCTCTTGTCTGGTGATTGGTCATCAATAATGTATATTATTATTCATATTTTCATGCTTAATTTTTGTTAAAATATTATATTTTAATCATTTATTATTTAGAAATCTGTAGGCCTCCATAATCTAAGAGAAAGCCCAAAAGAAGCCTAAAAAATCACAATTTAATTAGGAAGATAAATGAAGTATCAACTATTGGTGTATTCAATACTTCCAAACGTCCTTTTCGAGTTTGAATTTGTTTCTCCTATTTAAATTTAGATTTTAAATTAATTTAATTTAAAATCTAGACGAGGAGAAGGATAGAACAAGATGAATCCTCATCCAAATTAATGATAGAGATGGACTCATATTCAAATTTTGGTTGCTTGCACCACAAATTGAAGATAAAGGGAAGAAATTTTGAATTTAATCCAGATTTAGAGATAACTTGATCTTCAGGATCGAAATATTTTAAAATTTGGGAATCAAAGGAAGATTCTGAGGATAGATCTCCACATAAACAGATGAGATGAATTCACACGCCAAAGCACGTGTGGCAAATCTAGGGCCACGTACGTCGAGTTTTGGGGAGGTGTTGTATTAGAACTCTACTTCTCAAATCCCATATAAATACTCCTGAAGAGCAATAAAGCAGATGTATCTCAGAGATTGAGTATAGGATTATTTGTTAGCCATTTATTTTTCAAATTTTTTTGTATTATTTTGCTTTCTACTTTGTAAAAGATTTGAAGAGAGGAGAAGGCTTTGTACTGAGTTGGTGACAGATTCAATAAAAGGTCCTTATTTCTTTTAATCTTCTTTGTTGCTATTTTTATTTGTGTTTCTTTTATTCCAGTTTCATCTCTTTATGCAACCTTTGAATACCATGCATGATTCCACAATGAATATGTGTAACTAATTCTTTAGTAGCTTACTAATCTCTCCACCAAGTAAAACCTAGATCTATAAAAATAAATTGATTGAACTCTATGAATATTAGAAATTCTAGGGTTAATAAATAATTCTTGAAGATTATTCATGAATTGAGTTAAACTAGATTTAGGGTATATTATTTATTCTTGATTTATACTTAGATAATTTGAAGGCTTAACGTTAAGTTAAAGCTACTTTTCTTATGCTATACTTTGAAACTTCGATAAACTAATGCTTAATTTTATCTAATGTATTGTAATCAGAGTTTACTTTCTATTTTACTTTTCTTTCTTGAGTTTGAAGCAACAATCTAGGGTTAATCTTTATCGGTTCAATATGATATTTATTCTTGATAGACTAGTGTTTGGTTGTGGTAGATGATTAGTTGGCTATGCCTGTTCTTTCTATTTAAAACCTTTTCTTGCAATCATAATTCTTTTTTCTAAGCTATTTGTTAGAGAATTCATTCCGAAAAGCTTTCATCACATCCTTCCTTTTGGATCGACCCGTCTATCCCTTGCTGCGCGGTTACATTGAGAAAAGACTAAGAATTTACTAACTTTAACTATTTTTTATTTCAATTCAATATCTCTTCTTCAATAAAAAATTTGACGCCATTGCCGGGGAAGAAACGACATGATATTCTCTAAAATTAATATTTTTTTTGTTTCTATTTGCAGGATCTGATAACAGGAAAACTGACTGCAGCTAAGGACATATAGCTACTTTGTGCCTCTACCCTAGAAGGCAAAGCAACAGAGCCTACTAAACAGCTGCGTTTTCACGGCAAAACCGCCGCTGTGGTAGATTAGTACTAATTCATCTTTTGTAGATCTGCTGCCAATTACAAGTTCTATTTACTGCAGTTGATAGTTTTTCTCTGTGATCACCCTGCATATTGCTAATTAATTAACAGTAACCTATTAGTTGATTAACATAAAAAAAATTAGACTCTTGCATCATAGGCACGTATCTATTTAAATTTTTTTTATTTTTTGTTGAAGAGAGCTGGCAATAAGGTACGTCCATATTGCATATAGACTAGGAAGCACCCTTGATTTATTTACTGCTTTTGAGTGAATTCTTTTCTATTTGTTTGTACATGTGCACTAATACATCTTAAGGGTAAAACACATAAACAACATAAGGTGGGGACGTCTTTACCCTTCCTTGGCCCACAAACTATTTTCGTTGCACTCACAACCCTAACCCTAAAATAAAATTTGATTAGACGTTAGCCTTAGGTTAACTCGGGCTCATTAAGAGATTAACTGAAGGAGGAAGTTGATTGAATTAACTCTTACCAAATCAGTGTCTAAGGTTGGGAATTGAGGGGAAAAACCCCGAAGGTTAGTGTTTTAGCATAATTAGGCCCATCTTTGATAGATACCTCTCACTTATCTTGCCACCTACCTGGCTGACTAACTTGTGATTAAGGTCGACAATATACCTCCCAAAGACAGTCTAAAGTTACGAGTTGTCTAAGTCCAAGCTTACCCTAGATAACAATTTTTTTATTTTGATTTTTAATTTTTTTCTCTTGATTGATTGGGTGAACTTGTTTGTTAACTGTGCATGTCAGCTTGGTTGAGTGACCCAGCCACATCTAGACTAAGTAGGAACAGTTCACCACCCGAACTCAAACCGATCCACAAATGGTACAACAACCATCACTGCAGGATAAGTTCTTTCTTATTAGGACTTCTCTTTCATCTTGCATTCAGCTCCCCGATATAGGAGACAACCAATTTGAGCTGAAACCATAATATATCAACATTCGTCCCAAGTTTCAGGGATTTGAAGCAGAGGATGCATACTTTTTCAAAAGAGAATTTGAGAAAGTATGTCTCATGATGAAAATAGCCAACATAGGAGTATATGTCGTTAAGTTATACTTTATCCCATTCTCTTTGAATGACTTAGCAAAGAAATGGCTCTACAGTTTAGAAGCTGGTTCCATATCATCATAGGATAATTTCGTCAAGGCCTTCTTGAAAAAGTTCTATTCTGTTCACAAGACTACGCAAATTAGGAAAAGCATTTTATTGTTTAAGCAAATAGCTAATAAACCTTTTTGGAAGTACTTCGAACGATTTAAGGACCTCCTTACCCAATGCCCTCACCATGGGACAGAGAAATGGTGACTTTGCCAATCTCTTTATGATAGATTAGAATATCAAACGAAAACCCTGTTAGAATCTATGTGTCAAGGAGGATTTTTGAAAAAGAATGAAGACGAAAAATGGTTATTATATGAAGACTTGGTTGATAAGACCATCCAATGGGAACCAACTCTGCAAAAATATAGGACTAACGACCCTAGTTATTCTAAAGGAGGTGCCCATTCCATTGAGGAAAATATAGTTACCGAACCTAAACTAGCTGTTGTAATGCAAAGACTAGAAGCTCTAGAAACTAAGGAGCCAGTCTCTGTGAACCAAGTCAGCCCAACACCCTCGACGGGCTGTACTTACTGTCAGGCCATGAATTATGTGTTCAAGGAATGTCCCGTCTTTTTAACTCATCAAATATTGTCCGAAAGTATGAATGCAGCCTTCACAAAGTCCGCCAACAATCCCTACGCTTTAACTTACAATCCTGGTTCTCATGGAGCCAAAATAAACAATTCCTACCTTCCAACCATCAGTCCAATTTTTTCAATTATCAATAAACTTTTCCCAACCATGTTCCTCAAGATCGCCACTTTGAAAAGAACTTATCCGATTTCGATAAGATTCTTGTATCTTTCATGCAAAACACATGACAAGTCATATCGAGGTTAGAAGTCCAAAGCTGGTTCCCTAAGTGAAAGACCCAAAGGAACTTTGCCTAGTCAACCAGTAGCAAACCTTAGAAACTCTAATCAAGCTCATTTGGCTCAAGAGGATCACATGAACTAATATAATTTGATTCATACATTGCGGTCAGAAAAACAAAGTTATAACCAAATATCAACACTATCAAGTTCAAAACAAGAATCCACTTCTCCTAGTCCCACTCCACGTCAACTTGACTTCAACAACACTAAAAAAGACAAGTCATGTGTACAAGCCTATAGCACTCTACCCAAATAGGCTTAAAAACAAACAAAGTGCACAAATGGATAAGATACATGAGATTTTTAATTAAGTCAAGATCAATATACCTCTTCTTGATGCAATCCAATAAGTCCCTAACTATGCAAAATTTCTTAAAGACATGTGCACCAAGAAGAGAAAGACTAATGTGCCCAAGAAGATTTTTCTAGAGCTATTGTCCAATCAAATTCCTGTCAAGTACAAGGATCTCAGTTGTCATACCATTTCTTGCACAATAGGTCAAACTGTAATTAATTATGCACTCTTGATTTGAGAGCAAGTATCAACCTTACTCCCTTTCTCACTCTGCCAATAACTTGGGTTGGGTGAGCTTAGTCGGACTAAAATTACAATCAATTAGCTGACCGGTCCATAAAAATTTCCAAAAGTAGAAATTATCGATGACCTTATCCGGGTTGGAGAGTTTATTTACCCAGTAGATTTTATTGTTCTTGAGACCAAAC
Source organism: Agave tequilana (assembly GCA_038442645.1). Taxonomy (NCBI): domain Eukaryota; kingdom Viridiplantae; phylum Streptophyta; class Magnoliopsida; order Asparagales; family Asparagaceae; genus Agave; species Agave tequilana. The sequence goes on along the minus strand of JAVJIF010007423.1, from coordinate 94,642 downwards.
CTGTATCCACTTTTAGTTCTCAAACTTCTATTATCTTAGAGCATCTGTTCCTTGCAACTGCAAATACGATGATCAATTGTGAGAACGGATCAATGAGGTTGACCTTTGGAGACATAACTAAAGAGGTCAATGTTTTAAACCTAGAAAAACAACCTCGTAAGATAAAAGACCAAACTTTTGAGATAAACTTCATTTAGAACAATTGTGAAGAGAAAAGTGAAGGTATAGAGAATAAGTCTCTATTTCTTGATGAATTATTTGAGGATAAATGTGATTATATTAATGAGAAGACACATGTTGAAGATCCAAATTTAAAATCCCCTTTAAAAAAGAAAATTCGATTAAAGTGTCTTCACTCTCAATAAGCCAATCAATGATATATCGCATGAGAATATAATTCAAGAACCTCCAATTGACTTAACCTTTGAAAACCATCTTTAAAGAAGAACTCTTGTGTTTGAATGAACCAATTAGGGATATTTTAGTTAATTACACATCTCCAAGGAAAATTGTTGATCTAAATTTTGAGAAGATATATGGAACTGGCTAGAATTCTTAAGCATTCATAGTAAGAAAGTTCTAACTGAGAGGTGTGATGGTAATAAATTTTTGAACAGTGATATAGACATGTGAGGAAGAAGAGCTTAAGGAAAGTGCGACTGGCGAGGAAGAGAGTTAAAATAAAAAAAATGGCCTCCCCATTGTGCCTGTAGGTTCACCTAGAGGGGGGGTGAATAGGTGATGGCTAATCTAATGGTCACTTAATGCCAAATAATGCGGAAGCTAAAACAAATATGACCTAATTAAAACTTTTACACTAAACACACGTATAACCAAAGAGTGTTGCCGAATTCCCCGTGAAGGGCTCTGGACAAACTCCTCTAGATTCCCCTTGAATGGGTTGAGGTGCCGCGTTGGCTCTCGTGGTTGAATACAAGTGTTAGCAACAATCCCACGCAAGTATATCAATTAAGCACAAATGAATATATCAAGCATATAAAGATAGACAATAATTGAATGCAAGATATAAACAAGGGAGAGAGAGAGAGAGAAATGGCAATCGCAAACACAAAGGTATGTTTCGAGGTTCGAGCACACTTGCTCTACATCCCCGCCTTCGACACACGAAGGATTTCCACTATGCAAGATCCCAATGGATCTCTCCTCGGTGTCGCAACACCTACAAGCCCTCGGACTCCCTAGTCCCGTACACACCGCAAGCCCACCGGCTCGCCGAGGCCGCACCTCAAACAACCGAGTCTGCACCCGAACTCAAAACAACGACGAGCACACTTGCCCGTCTCCTCAAGGAACAAAGAAAAGATCTTTGGTGATCACAACACTTTGATCACCTAAAGCACTCTCACTACAACACACCTATAGGATGAATAATCAATGGATGCTCAAGTGTGGTGTGAGAAAAACAAGGATGTGAAAGGTGGAGGAAAACTCAAAGACTTTCTTTTAACACTCTTGATAAAACTTCCCTTTAGATAGGAAATATTTGCTCTCTATTTGTGGAGAAAACCCTTTTAAAAGTCTGGAAAAAAACTGGCTCTAAGAGACTCCAAAAACTTGTGACAAAACAATGACAAGACCCCCAATTTATAGGCTGCCAGAAAACTAGCCGTTGGGATCTGTCAGAACTGCCGGTCGACCGGCCGGTCGACCGCCAACGGTCAAAAATCCGACCGTTGGAGCTACCGGTCGACCAACCCGGTCGACCCAGAAAAACAGAGAGCAATCTCTGAATTCCGGTCGACCGCCCGGTCGCCCGGCACACTACCAGATCAAACGTGCACGTCCGTGCACGTCGGTCGACCGACCCGGTCGACCGACTTCAGGGTTAGTCGACTTATAAGCTAGTATAAGTCGACTAGCTGAAGCCTGAAACAATTTTTCTGGGATTAAAAAGTTTGTCTTTTTGGCTTAAATAAAATCCCATAAAATACTTAAAATTCTACAAAAATAGTTTTACCAATATACTTTGATATACAAACATGCTTGCACAAAATCAAGGCATGTTATAAAAGATTGGACTATTTTTGTAACTTGAAAATATTTGGCTCATGATAAAAACTGTATTTTTCTAAAACAATATTTTCCAAAACATATATCTCCAAATCTTTATCAAATACAAAAACAAGATATACTTTTAAGGCATAGTGTGTATGGATATGATCCACTACACAATCATAATGAAATATCTATGTTTTGACATAAAGCTCTAAACTTGGTTTTGGTTGAAATATAAGTATATGGAAACACCAAAAATCACTTGAAATACTATTTTGGTTTTTTTGGTTAAAATCTTTTATGAAAACAAACTAAATCAAGAGTGTGTGTGCATGGTATACTTGAGCAATCCACCAACTATCTATCCTTTACATTTTTAACTAAAACAAAAACAAAATCTTATACCTAGACACAAGTCTTCATCTTCTTGAAGTCTTCACTTGAAGGCTTCTCATTTTCTTGACTTGGTCCAAGCTTAATCCAAAAGCTCCTTGGATCACACCGTGCTAGCTCCAAATCTTGACATTTTATCCTTTATTGAGCTATGCACCTACTAAGATCTTGATAATGAATCTGTCACTAATTAAACACAAGATCATTAGTAAACATAACTTCATGAGTTGATCATCATCAAAACTAGGGTGATAGACCTTTGGGCCAACAGTGCCCTGTAAAGAGAACTCATTAGAATGATTGGAAGCGAGCTAGAAGAATGAAACCTAAAAAAATTTAGGTGTGGGAGAAACATGTGTTGTACATAAATTTGTATATTATTATTATTATTTATCACTTTTTTCACTTTATTTTATGCATTCATGCATTACATTCATACATTGAGGACAATGCATGAGATAGGAGTGGAGGGCAAACCAACTAACATAAAAAAATTAATAAACCAACTAAAAAAGGAAGTAACATAAAAAAAATCAAAATAATTTTTTTGAAATTTTTTTAAAAATACTTTTTTAAAAAACTTTTTGAAAAAGAAAATAATATCTTGACTTATCTTTTGTAAGTAATTAAGTTAATTTTAGGGAAAAGAAAAATCATAATTAGAATTTCTTACTACTTGATCAAAAATAAGAGTATTTGTTTGATTTTTAGGGTTAAAAGAAAAAATTGAAAAAGTAATTTAGTCTTGATATCTTTACCTTGATGAAATATGCATGTTTTATACATTTAACATTTGGGATTCAAAACAAAAACTCTTGTGTCTTAAAAAAATTTATATAAAATAAATAAATTTAATTATTAATTAGCTAGGTATTTTGGCCTAAGAAAGCCTTAGTATTTACGCGAAAGGTAATTAGGTAAGTTTGAAAAGGAAAAAAAGAGAAAATATATAATATATGTGTTAAAATATTTAATAGTCGATTATTTAGGTATTAGAGCCTCAAGAAGTCTTTATACTTACACGAAAAAAAATTAGATGAGTTATACATATTTAAAAAAAAAGTGCTTAAAGAGCAACGAAGTTGAACTTCTCACAAAAAAAGGAAGAAAAGTAATAAATGTATAAGGCATGAGAGTTGAAGTTGAAAAATATCAAGTTTTAAAAAACAAATTTCACGTTCACAAAGATGCATATGACTTAGGGTAAAGATAATAAACTCAATGAGAAATTCAGTTTGAATCTTAACCTAAATTGATAAATAAATATTTGAATAATGACTAAGTATAAGAATGATCACTTTGGTAATCCTAAAACTTATAAATTGCTTAATTTTTACAAAAATATTTCAAATATTTTTCCTCTTTTAAAATAGAATTTCAAAAATACTAACATTTTATTTTTCTTTCTTTATGGATTTTGTGGGTGTAATCCACTGAAAATCCTCACGAGACAACATTCGTCCTCTAGGGGTAACCTAAAAGTTTAACGGCTTATTTCACATGCTAAGTGCAATCGTGCTACTTATGAAAGTGATAATAGGATAGATTAATTTTTTTATTTTTACTCGAGGATGAGCAAAAAGATAGGTGTGAGGGTGTGATTGATCATCAATAATGCATATTATTATTCACGTTTTCATGCTTAATTTTTTGTTAAAAATATTACAATTTAATTCATTTATTATTTAGTGATGTGCATGCCTCCATAATTCAAGAGAAAGTCCAAAAAAATCCTAAAATCCCACAATTATTATGAAAATAAAGATTAATTAGGGAGATAAATGAAGCATCTTTTCTCTCCTATTTAAATTTAGATTTTAAATTAATTTAATTTAAAATCTAGAGGAGAAGAAGGATAGAACAAGATGAATCCTCATCCTAATTAATGATAGAGGTGGAGTCCTATTCAAATTTCTGTTGCTTGCACCACAAGTTGAAGATAAAGGAAAGAAAATTTAAATTTAACCCAGATTTAGAGAAACTTGATCTCCAAGATCGAAATATTTTAAAATTCGAGGATCAAACGAGGATTCTGAGGAAAGATCTACACATAAGCAGACGAGATGAAGTCACACGCCAAAGTGCGTGAGCTGACTCCACAAAAGAGCCATGGCCTCCCCTTTTTTGCCGCGAAAATGCAGTAATTCTGGCGCCACGTACGTCAAGTTTTGAGGGAAGTGTTGTACTAGGACTCTACTTCTCAAATCCCCTATAAATACTCCTGAAGAGCAACAAAGTAAAGGCATCTCAGAGATTGAGTATATGATTATTTATTAGCCATTTACTTTCCAAATTTTCTTTGTATTATTTTGCTTTCTACTTTGAAGAAGATTTGAAGAGAGGAGAAAACTTTGCGCTGAGTTGGTGACAGATTCAATAAAAAGTCCTTATTTTCTTTCAATCTCTTTTGTTGCTATTTTTATTTGTATTTTTTTATTCCAGTTTCATCTCTTTTATGCAACTTTTGAATACCATGCTTAATTCTACCATGAATATGTGTAACTAATTCTTTAGTAGCTTGCTAATCTCTCCATCAACTAAACCTAGATCTATAAAAATAAATTGATTGAACTCTATGCATATTAGAAACCCCAGGGTCAATAAATAATTCTTGAAGATTAGTCAAGAATTGAGTTAAATAAGATTTAGGGTATACTATTTAATAATTATTCTTGATTTATACTTGGATACTTTGATGGCTTAACGTTAACTTAAAAATACTTTTCTTATGCTATACTTTGAGATTTCGATAAACCAATGCTTAATTTTATATATTGTATAGTAATCAGGGTTTATTTTCTATCTTACTTTTCTTTCTTTAGCTTGAAGCAACAATCTAGAGTTAATCTTTATAGGTTCAATATGATATTTATTCTTGATAGACTAGTGTTTAGTTATGGTAGATGATTAGTTGGCTATGCTTATTCTTTCTATTTAAAACCTTTTCTTATAATCATAATTCTTTTTTCCAAGCTATTTGTTAGAGAATTCATTCCGAAAAGCTTTCATCGCGTCCTTCCTTATGGATCGACCTGTCTAGCCCTTGCTATGTGGTTACATTGAGAAGAGACTAAATTTTTTTAACTTTAACTGTTTTTTTTATTTCAAGTCAATATCTCTTCTTCAATCACCTGTATTATGTTGATTATGTTATATTATGAATAATCATACCTCTCCGGGGGACTTGGGTTCGTATTGATGTCTCTGAGCGGGGGAACTCCCTCTTCCGGAGCTAGCAAACATTACTCGGATGGAGGGATTATCTGCTCATATGCTTCAGCAGTGGAGTGCGCTTGACTGTCTATAGGCTAGCCAACAGGGTGGCTGTAAGCTACCTGACGGGGTGCCCGTAAGCTACCTGACGGGGAGCCCGTAAGCAGGTGCTTGCGTTGTCATCTCCGAGTGGGGGACACTCCCCAGCGGAAGATACAAGAACCAGGTATTCTAATGGGGGACACTTCCATTAGCGGGTAAGGACTCCAAGTGGGGGACACTCTCACAGCAGAGGGTTTCGACTTTCTATAGGCTAATCGAGAGGGAGCTCGTAGATTGGTGCTTGCATAGCCATCTCTGAGTGGGGGACACTCTCACATCGGAACGTATCTTCGAGTGGGGGACACTCCCACATCGGAACATACAAGCATTAAGAATTCTTATGGGGGACACTCTCATTAGCGGGGTTTGGACTCCGAGAGAGGGACACTCTCATCAGCGAGTTTGGACTCCGAGTTAATCGAAGAATTAGGGATTGCTCGTATGTTAATCGAGAGGGAGCTCGTAAGCTAGTGCCTGCATTGTGGTCTTTGAGTGGAGGACACTCCCACATCAGAAAGTACAAGGCTTAAGGATTTTGATGACGGACACTCCCATCAGCGGGATTTGGTCCCCGAGCAGGGGACACTCCCATAACGAAGGGTTTCGACTGCCCTAGGCTAATCGAGAGGAAGCTCATAGGTTGGTGCTTGCGCTGATGTCTTTGAGTAGGGACACTCCCACATCTAAATGTACAAGCATTAGGGATTCTGATGGGGGACACTCCCATCAGCGGGGTGTGCTGAAATGGTTATGAGCAAAATTTTAATTTTATTCGATATTTTGGGGCATAATACATGAGATTTAATTGAAACAATAGGGATGTTATCGGAGAATGTACTCCCCTATCTTTATTAGAAGTAGGGCTCACCTTGTACTTGGTGATCATGTGTTGCAGTTGGGTAGGACGTGGGGTGCTTGGTTATCCTGCACTGAAGACCACCTCGGGGGTAAGAATGTACTCTTTGAGGAAATCTTGGTGGAAAATTCTTCCAAGTACCACTAGAGGCTTCTACAATGAGGGTCCCTTGCTGCCATGGTAAGAATAATAATATTTCGCTCTGGAAAGTGTAGGGTCGTATTGGATCGACTTCGGGCACCTTACCCGTGATTGGTCCTTGACGGCACAGAAGATTTCATAGATAGGGAGCCTCAGCGGGGTGAGGTGATGTTTCGTCCTGAAGTCTCAGAGTGAATTTGGAGAGAGAACCGGCAATGCTTGCTTCTTGAAGGGGTGTTACCCCGATTCTGGCTATTGACATGGGTCGGAGTCTTGCGTTGCGAGTTCATTTTCTCTCCCTCATTGTCGCATTTGAGAGAGTGGCTGACAGAACTCTTCATAGCCTCCTCCAACAATTATAAGGTTGGGCTATGAAAAGGACCTCACTTATTCGTGTGACGTCATGCTTCAGCAAGTATTTGTATAGGGGTGAGAGGCCTGCAGTCCGCTGATGAACGCAATGCAAATACATCTTCATCACAGTTGGGAACCTTGGAGAGCTGGTTTTAGAAATAGTCAATATAGGACTTGAGGCTGTCACCCTGCCTCATTTTGACGGAGAGGAGGGGTGGTTATTCTTCTTGGTCTCTCGGCGGAAAGCGTATTGAGTGAGAATCAACTTGGTTACCTCCTCGAATTTGCGGTGAGAATGTGATGGCAAAGAGTATAACCAGTCTGAGGTTGTCCTTTTAGGATGGACGAAAAGGCTAGACAAATGAGAGTGTCATTGCGGGAGTAGACCACCATCTTGTCTCGAAAGTGCTTGGTGTGTTGAACTGGGTCACTTGCTCCAGAGTAGTAGTCGAAGGTCAAAGTTGTGAACTTCTTTAAAAACTTGTACTCTAGAATCTCTTTGAAGAGAGGAGAGTCATAGGCTTTGTCAGCTGCCAGTGTCAGTCCGCAATTGAATTGCAGCTTTACCTCCTGGATTCGCCTTTAGACCAGTTCACTGAGGCTCTGATGTCCAGAAACTCTTTGATCTCTCTCCGAGTCTAGCCGCATTGAACCCTCATTTGGTAACGAGATAAGTCAGCTTCATTGTCGGAGCCGTCTTCGCGCAGGAGAGACGTTCGTCTAGGGCCATCTCAGATTCATGATAGGTCTGTCGCGCCGCATCTTCCGCCTTCCGGGTTCATCCTCTGATTATGTTTGCACCTGAGTACCTTGGAGGGCAGCGATTTGAGCCTGAAGTTGGTTGTTGAGATGCTTCAAAATCTCTTGTTCGCAAATAGCATTCTCACAATCGAGAACCGCCTACTCTCGATCCCGATTTGACTGGCCTTACTGCTCCTTCATCTGCTTCTTCATGTCGATGAGCATCTGAAGGATCTGGCCTTCATATAGCGGCAATTAGATGATGATGGTTGTTCTCTGAGATGAAGAGGAGTCGTCCTCATCTGCGGCGCGCTTGCGTTCGACAGCATGTGGGGGGTCGTGCCCCCAGTGTTGGTATTGGTCCCGCCTTTGGAAGGGACGCCGTTGTGGATGACTGTATACTTCTTGGGGTGCATCGCCACTAGGAGAAAGGCTTTTTTAGGAAGGTTTGGTTGGAAGGGAGGGAGACCTCGAGTGTAGACTCAAACTCTCAATAAAAGCACCAGTTTGTGATGGATAAAAACTTGGGGATCAGAATTCGCCACAAGTAGATGAATGCTCCCGATTGGATATGCCAGAGTACATAGAGAAGGAGGACATCTTCCATGTTAGGAGCACCAGTGCAGTGTCGACCTAAGACCCTTAGGCATGAGAATCAGTAGTTGGATTGGCGAATGGTGGAAAAGTATTGGCAAGGTGATGACACTCTGGTAATTCCAAGAGCCCCTTTTTCCTTTGGGAGAAGAAGGATAATATATACGTGACATGGATGCTTGCGTGGAGGCAAAATTGATGAATTATTGTAACTGCATGATCTGCACATACTGGATTTGTTGTAACTATCGTGATCACCAGTGTTGGTTGGTTGAGATTGCATGCAGGAAAATCTCACTATCCATTACTGCCTACGCTGATAGGGGCGTTACACGTTATGAACGTAGAGGAGGATGGAGCTGCATAACTGTCAGTGGAGATCAATGATGATCTATTATTGGAGCTTCAGGTTCAGAACCGAAGCCTTTGGAATGGAGGTCTCATAAAGGAGAAGATGCTCAGGAGGTAAGGACTTCAGAGTGGTAAAGGACTCGAAGTGGCAGAATGCGATTTCAGGTCAAATGGAGGATAACTCTGAGAAATCTGAATGTGGCAGAGGCTTCTGAATGGACCCTGAGAGTTGTGGATCTCTTGGGAAAACCCTTAGTAGTTTGTGAAAGTGCTCTGATACCAATTGTAGGTTCACCTAGAGGGAGGGTGAATAGGTGATGGCTAATCTAATGGTCACTTAATGCCAAATAATTCGGAAGTATAAACTATTATGACCTAAACTAATCTTTTACACTAAACACCACGATAACACAAGAGTGTTGCCGAATTCCCCGTGAAGGGATCTGGACAAACTCCTCTAGATTCCCCTTGATAAGGGTTGAGGTGCCGCGTTGGCTCTCTTGGTTAAATACAAGTGTTAGCAAACAATCCCAAGCAAGTATAACAATTAAGCACACAATATATCAAGCATGTAAAGATAAGACAAGTAATAGCATGCAAGATATAAACAAGAGACAAAGAGAGAGAGTGTGAGCAATCGCAAACACAAGGGATTTGTTTCGAGGTTCGAGCACACTTGCTCTACATCCCCACCTTCGACACACGAAGGATTTCCACTATAATCAATCCCAATGGACGGTGCCGCAACACCTATAAGCTCTCGGACTCTCTAGCCCGTACACACGCAAGCCCCACAAGCTCGCCGAGGCCGCACCTCAAACCAAGAGTTCGCACCCGAACCCGAAACACCGAGTCCACACTAGGACCCGAAACAATGCGAACACACTCGTCCGCCTTCTCAAAGGAACAAAGTAGAACTTTGGTGATCACAACTCTTGATCACCTAAAATCCTCTCACAAAAACACTCCTATAGAATGAATAGCTCAATGGGTTGCTCAAGTGTTTGTGAGAAAAACAAGAAAAGAGATGGTGGAGGAAAACTCAAAGAATCACTTTAAACACTCTTGATAAAATCTTCCCTTTAGATAGGAAATATTTGCTCTCAAATTTGTGGAGAAAAACCTCTGAAAAGGATTGGAAAAACTGGCTCAAAAATGCTCTCCAAATCTTGGTGAAAACAATGCCCAAACCCCCAAATTTATAGGCTCAGAAAAACTAGCCGTTGGGGTCTGTCAGGCCTGTCGGTCGACCGGCCTGTCGGTCGACCGGCCGGTCGACCGCCAACGGTCAAAAATCCGACCGTTGGAGCCTCCGGTCGACCGCCCGGCCGACCGAAATAAACAGAGAGCACCGCTCTCAGTTCCGGTCGACTGGGGCGGTCGACCGGCCATCTGCCAGGTCAAGGCGTGCACGTCTGTGCACGTCGGTCGACCGAGCCGGTCGACCGACTTCAGCCCTAGTCGACTTGGTAGGTCGACTAGTCGACTTGGCTGAAGCCTGGAACAGAAAATCTGGGATTAAAACTTGGTCTTTTGGCTCACATAAAAATCCCATAAAATACATAAAAATCTACAAAAATAGTTTTACCAATATACTTTGATAAACAAACATGCTTGCACAAAATCAAGGCATGTTATAAAAGATTTGGACTATTTTTGTAAGTTGGAAATATTGGCTCAATTGAAAACTAGTATTTTTCTAAAACTTGTTTTCCAAACTTCTTCATGATACAAAAACAAGATATTTTGAATTCATTAAGGCATAGTGTGTATGGATATGATCCACTACACAATTAAGATGAAATATCTATGTTTTTGGCATTAAGCTCTAAATATGGTTTTGGATAAAAGACATGCATATAAGAAATTCCAAAAACTAAAAAGTATTTTTTCAAAATGAAAGTCTTTTCTAAATCTGAAAATTCTTTTATGAAAATACAACTAAATCAAGAGTGTGTGTGTGATATATACTTAAGCAATCCACCAACTACTCTATCCTTTACATTTTAACAAAATCTTCTAAAAACAAACCTAGACACAAGTCTTCATCTTCTTGAAGTCTTCACTTGAAGCCTCTCATCTTCTTGACTTGGTCCAAACATGATCCAAACACGATCACTAGCTCGTTGGATCAAACCGTGTAAGCTCCAAAACTTGACTTTAAATCCTTTATTGAAGCTCCACACCTACTAAGATCTTGATCATAAATCTGACACTAATTAAACACAAGATCATTAGTAAACATAACTACATGAGTTGATCATCATCAAAACTAGAGTGATGGGCCTTTGGGCCAACAGTTTGGACATATGTCATCATCCTAGTAGGGGTGAGCATCAGTGGGTTTGGTTTGGGTTTTCTTAATTTTGGCAAAATCTAATCACATCAAATAGAATCAAAAACCGAACTGACTCGGTTCAGTTTGGTTCGGTCGGTATGTCAACAACATGATAAAATTAAATCCCATTAATCTAATTAAATCAACAAACACACTAAAGTCTCATCCCCAAAATTGGTAAAAAAAAATCAATCGTCAATAAATGAGCCCATGTCAAAAATCAAGGCCAAGATTGAATTTTTCCAACAAATTCAAGGACCTATTTCATCAAAACCAGATAAATTAGCAAGCTTTAATTTAAAATCTAAGATTAAAGTGAACTAATATCCAATCCAAGGCTACACTTACTGAAATCGGCAAGATTAAAGCTTTAAGTTAAAATCCAAGATTAAAGATTTACTCTTAGTGGTGATCTTCTAAAGCTTGCAAGACACTGTGCTATGGTGATCGTTCGCGGGTCGAGGAGAGGGAGGATTGAGGAGAAGATGCTCACAAGCTACTGTGATCCGTACTCTCGCAATCATCCACCGTGATCTCGCAAGCCACCATGCCCAACCCTAGATCTCCAATGTGGATCGAGAGGGATGATCAAGGAGAGTTTACGATCGCGATCAAGGAGAGGATACGATCGTGAAGTCTTCAAGCCCCAGCCCTAGTTCTTTGTCATGGCTCTAGATGGAGGATCGAGGAGAGGAAAAGGAGGGAGGGGGATCGATGAGGATGGGAGATCGAGGAGGAAGAGAAGCTGAGACTGGGTGACTGGGCTTGCCTTCTCTTTTTCCTTTCGAGGCTAAGAGCTTGAGACTGAGGAGGAAGAGATATTGGGGGTCGGTTTTTGTATTAGGCATGGACGGCTAAGATTTAGATATGGGCGTGGACAGCTATGATTTAAAGATGCTAGCAATTCAGTCGGTTTGGTCAGTTTTGGGTTTCAGAACTCGAAATCTGACCAAATTACAGTGGTTCGGTTCGGGGCGGGTACAATTTTCAGGTATTGGTCGGTTAATTCGATTTTACCCAAACTCTGCTCACCCCTACATCCTAGCACTGGTCACCATAATGGTTTTTTCGTATCTCTCAAAATTGAGGAAGAGATTAGGAATAGTGATAAGGTTATTCCCACTGAAGACTTCGAGGCTGAGTAGAAAATTACTGAGCACAAATCTAAACTACAGAGAAGGCCCAAAGAGAACTTCAATGGGAACAATAATAAGTTCAACAATTCCCTAAAGCCACCCCAATATAAGAAGGATAAGTTTAAGAAGAATATTTTGTCTGCGGGCAAAGTTGATCACTTTCCCATGGCAGTGCCACCACAAAGAGAGTTTCTCTAACATCCTCCACCAAAGGCTGCGAGTTGACGAATGAAGGTATCTTTGTTCACCTTTTGCGCCACGGGAAGTGAAAGGTGGCACAAACCAATTCAACATAGGAATAATCTGACTATTCAGATGGGGAATGAACATGAACCTAGGTATGTAATTCAACCAAATAAAAAGAAAGTCAGTTTTTCACTGTTCCTCCTTAGACTCACAGGGACTGATGTTTGCAGAGCTGATGATCCAAGGTTAGCAGCCTTAATGTATATAGATTTTAATTTAATATACAACCTTATGAATAATGGATTGGCATTCATGCTAATATACATGTGTGCCCTAATAAAGAATCTTTTCCCTCTTACTAGTATGCGGGAAAAGATGACCTATGATGATAAGAAACTCCAATATGCTTTGGAAAGGGAATAGATAACTAGAGCTTTCTCCCAACAAAGTTCTTCCGTTAAACAATTTGCAGTGTGTATCGAATGTCAATAAAAACTTAATTTCTGGTTTTATGTTAAATAAACATAGCTACAAACTTGTATGTGGGGCTTTATTCAAGCTTTCTTCATTTACTATTGAATTTTGTGATGTTTGGCACATTAGATTAGGACATGTAAATGTTAACACCTAAAAAATGATTATGTCCCTTGAATTTACTTCCTAAATTTGATATACTAACAAAAATAGTGTGAGATACGCATGCATGCTAAGCAATGCAGGAAATGTATTCGCTCAGTTAAGAGAAGCACCAAGCCACTTGATCTAATCCACAACAATATCGGCAAACTGAAAGGTATCATGACTTGTGGTGGAAAGAGGTGCATCATTACTTTTATTGATGATTTCTCTAAATATCATGTGCACTTGAGTAAAGCTAAAGATGACATTTTTTAAGAGATTTGTTGTTTTTAAAATAAAGTTGAAAATCAACTAAATCTGAAAATAAAGTCCTTAGATTTGATCAAGGTGGTGAATACATCTCAACTAAATTTTATTCTTTTTATTAAGATCATGATATAATTCATAAAGTGGCTGCTCTTTATGCTCCTCAATGAAATGGGGTGGCAGAAAAGAAGCGTAGAACTCTTATTGACATGATTAACTCTATTTTGTAGCTCTAATTCATCTAACAATTTGAGGAGGGAGGTCTTATTCTACTCATGTGACATTCTAAATAGGATATTTTACAAAAATTGTATGAAAAGCCTATATGAATTATGGAAGGATAGATGATCCAATCTTAGAAACTTTAAAGTGTAGGGTTGTTTTGCAAAGGTAGTGAATGCCTCCACAAAAAGAGAATGAATCTAAAACTATTGATTGTGGGTTTATTGGCTATACACAATACAGTGTAACTTATAGATTTCTTGTAACTAAATCTGAAGTGAATGAGATAGATGTTAGTACCATGATTGAATCTAGGGATATAACAAATTTTTAGGATATTTTTTCCATGAAAAACTAACTCCCCAAATCATCTAAACATAGGTGGTGGCATATTTCTAGCTCAAGTTACTCAATTCATCATGACCATCCAAGTTGGAGTTTGGAGTTAGAGTGTATAAATAAATAAAGGGTTTTTAAAATATAGGTCCCTAACAAATTGTTATTTAGATATTAGTCTCTTACAATACATAATACGCTCTATGAGAGCCCCACCATTAAAAATTCAGTCCACTCCTTCCACTTGACTATAGTTAAAAGTTAACTATGGTTACAAAATTACTTATTTATCCCTCTATGTTAGTTAAACAAACAAAAGAATTGACCTATTCCAGAAAAAGAATTTTTTTTAAAGACTAACCTATTAACAATTGGTCTTCTTGTTGCTCTCTCCCTCGTTGGACCGAAGTCGTGATTGCAACAAAACAAACATAAGAACTAACCTATGTTCTCTCTCTCTCTCCTTTTTTTTGAATCAAAATATTTCTTTTGACAATGACAAATTGATAATGCTACTATTTAAACTACCATTATGGAATTGTTAAGCATAGTATGAGATTAATTAATGATGATTTCTAACCCATTTAGCTTGAGAGAGCATTCAGACTTGAGACATGAAAGATCTCTAGTATTGAGCAACATCCAATAGAAAAAGAACACAGGAATTTAATATAAGGGTATTTTTGTTTAATATTTAATTTAAGTTCACTTTAATCAAAATCGACCGAAGGGAGTTTTCTCCTGTGACTCCTATAGAAACTTTGTCCGTCTGTCCATCCTTATGTCCGTCTTCCGAGAGAGAGAGCGAGAGCAGCGAGAGAGAGCGTCGCCGGCTGCCACCCTCCCCCCTCTCCCCCCTTCCCCTTCCAACAAAGTCAAAACCCTCCCCCACTCTGTTCCTCTTCCTCCTCTCCTTCTTCTTCCTCTTCTACTCTCTTTCTTCGCTGTTCTGTTGATCGGTTTTCACTACCGGCAAGCGGTATACTAATAGAATATTTTTAATATTTGAAATGATTTTTAATCATAAAAACTCTTAACAAGTGAATATTCAAATAATAATTTATTAAAAACTAATACTAAAATATGATATTTGTTAGGGACTTGTATCTTAAAAATCCTCAAATAACTAAATGAAACTTTAACTTACACTGTGCCCCAGCGCACAGTACCCATCCCCGGAAGAAGCTTCTCGTGCAGGGACAACTATAACCAATGATTCACACGCCGCTCTACCCTATTGTACTTATTTCTCCTCTCTGAAGTTGGAAAACCCACCCAAAAAGGATAAGAGGAGATTTATTTTTTCTCCAACAAAAAACCCTCACAGGACCCCCGATCACCCACGAGCTCTCGAAGATGGTGGGTTTCAGCGGTGACGAGACCGCCCCCTTCTTCGGTTTCCTTGGCGCCGCCGCCGCCCTCGTCTTCTCCTGTAACCTCACCGCTTTCCTTCTCTCTCTTTTTTCTTCTTTTATTTTCCTTCTCATAATCTCAGATCTGAACGCCCTCGATCTCTGAATCGCAGGCATGGGAGCGGCGTACGGGACGGCGAAAAGCGGCGTGGGAGTAGCATCGATGGGCGTGATGAGGCCTGAGCTCGTGATGAAGTCGATCGTGCCCGTCGTCATGGCGGGAGTCCTCGGGATCTACGGCCTGATCATCGCCGTCATCATCAGTACTGGAATAAACCCCAAGGCCAAGTCCTACTACCTCTTCGATGGGTACGCTCACCTCTCCTCTGGCCTCGCCTGCGGACTCGCCGGGCTCTCTGCTGGCATGGCCATCGGGATCGTTGGCGACGCTGGGGTCAGGTAATGTTTGATCTCTTATCGGTCGTATGTTTTTTAGATCTCGATTGCTTTACTGATATAAACGTTGGATCTGCTTGTTTTAGCTTATATCGGTTCATTATTGTTAAGATCTTGGATCTGTTCTCGTATTAATGTTAGTTTACACATTTTTATGGTTGTTTTTTGGATGAGCTTGGCTCTAAATAAGTTTGATTATTTACATCAAATTTGCAAGACGATATCTATATTGATCACTGATATAAATCAATCTAGCTCCGCAATTACTTACCTAGGATATGGTCTAATTGCTCTAGTGTTTGTCTGATAATTAATAATTGATGCATCCAGTAGGTGCTTTTTGGGTGAGCAAAATTTTGTTAGTGATTTTGGATGATATTTGTGATCACACATGCATTGATGTCTTTAGGGACAGTAGAAATTAAAGTTTATAGAAATTGGGACTTGTATTGTTTGGAAATATTTTGTAAAGTCAATGCGTCCACTATTCAGTTTGATCTATCTTATTGGTAAGAAGTTGGCATCCACAGCTTAGTGAGTTTAGCTGATGCAAGAAGGGTGAAATAAATCTTGTGTGAATGATGAACACAACGAGCATGGATATTTCCCATACATTTTCTTCTGGTTGGTTCCAACAACTATTTTTTTGTTAACATACATTTCTGGAATGTGATATTTACTCATCTCTCTTACCTAACGTTCCTCCATCTCATTTGGGATTACATTGTGTAGCTTGTGAAGGCTACATACTACAAGACATCTCATAAATGATTGATGTTTAGTTTAAAAGCCTTTGTGTATTTGGTCTGCATTTAGGGGAAAGCCCCACCCCCACCACGCGCACGCGCGCGTGCACACACACAAGAGGGGGGAAACAAAGGAAACTAAGGCATCTAAAGTTTTGTCTGTTTTTTTTTATCATTGTTATTTTAGTTCTTAAGAATCCAGAAAGTCCATGATGGTTGTAAAGGAGTAGTTCAATTGGTTATGCTTAATTTGAGGATCAATCTAGCTTGGAGGACCAAGTTAAAAAGGGCAGAGTGGAGGTGGGCATATACTTTACAAGCTTATGGTAATACCTTCCAAAAGAAATCAAATAACTTTTTATTTTGTACAATGAACTACACTAATAGCATGATTAAAATAACTCCAAACCAATATGTTTGTGAAAAACACAAAATTTTGCTACTTTTACCAGGTTTTCATAACTGGTAATCATGTGCCTTCTAGCAACCAGTTTTATCCATTGATATCTTAGTATTTTTCTCTTGAAGTTATAGAATTTGCATGGATTCATTCATCAGGGCATGATCATTGATGAAACTATTCGTGTGAACATAGAACTCTAGCATGGAAGGAGGTGAGAAGATTGATAAGCTTTTCTGCTGGGTAGAATTTATGAGAAACCTTGGAAAGAGGACCTTGTGGACACGTCTTCTAGGGAACTTATACTTCAAGTAGGAAGGCATCTCAACTTTAGTTCTTCAACATGAATTACATGGGTCTTAAAAGGAAGGAGGATAATTAAATGAATGATCTTGTTTGTTCTCTACTATCATGGCTATTGTGATCCTTAGGACTTGTATGATCCATAATGGTTGTAAAGATGTGGTTCACTTGGCTATGTTTTTGTATCAGAATATCCATTTAGCTGGGAGGACTAAGTTAAGAAGACTTGAGATGTGTTGGGCATACATTTTACAAGTTCCAGATTACAAACAAATCTAATAATTTTTATTTTGTTTTTAATGACATATTAAGATAAAAAAGACTCCAAATTAACCCTATAGGTATATTTTTTTTGGAAGAATAAGCACTGTAACATGTAAGTGAAGAATATAAAAATTCACTTCTTTTACAAGGGGTTTTGCAATTAATTTTGTGTGCATTTATGTAATCAAATTACATCCCTTAAGATATTAGCATGTGTCCAGGTTATTTTAGTTATGGCACATTGGCATAGAATTTTTTATCATGGTATGATGATTGATGAAACTATTCCTGAGGATAATGGAACAAAATTTGGAATGGGACTAGGAAGGTCATTTTTTAAGATGCAATTGAGTCTTGCTAGTGATATATATATGTATATATATGGACTTGTGTCATTCCTGGAAGGATTCGAAGCTGAATCCTTCCCACTCAAACACTATCCCACGACATCCGAATGTAAGATTCACTCTGTTGAAGTTGATTAAAATTATTTCAAGTAACTAAAAATAAAAAATCATGTATTTTGAATACTTTTTGCCTGTCCATTAAGTAGGCGCAAAATGGACAACCGAAATAGTGAGTTGGTTAGTTTAATGGTGTAGAATATTTGAAATCTAACAAAAATGGTGTGCGGGGATTTTTAAGTTTAGTCATGATGAAATGGTCGGATCGAGAATTTGTTTGTCTAAAGACGTAGATCTAAGCAATATGTTATTTTCAGCTGCCATCTATTTTGCGTTTACTTGATGGGTGGGCAAAAAGTATTCAAAATACATGATGATTGATTTCAGAAATATGTATATCAGCCGACAGCTGAGAGTCCTTCTTAGCCTGCATTGACGTGGCAGATTATTAGCCACACCAATAAGTTGCGGCTTGCCTATTAGAATAAGTGAAATTACTAAATGCCCCTGCGGTAAAAGGTAGTTGCCCCGCTATTGTTTATTATTATTTTTCTTTTTTTCGTGTTTCACGCGTTATCAAATCTAGGTTTGAGTTTTTACTCATAAAGTTTTTCTAAAAAAAAGCTAGATCTGGATCAGGTTTTTTCTTTTTTTACTTTGCAGGCCTAGATCTTCAAGTTCTTTATCGTAATCTCTTTTTCTATTTTAATGTTGACTGCCGACCAGAACACATCTCCTGCCAATTCAGGTCATCGTTGTCCCCGATCTCTTTTTCGCGATCTAAATATTAACCATATATCATCGTGTTCAACTTCCTCGTAGAATATTGAAAATCTTGAAGGGTTGAGATCATTGAATGCTGATCAAGAGGTTTTCATTTTATCCTTTTTTAAATTTTCCCGCAATTTCTTATATGTAAAAAATCTTGGGTAACATAGATGGAACTGCGACATAATTTATGTTTTACAGAACAAGAATCACTTTACCAAAGTCGTTTTTTTAGTTAACAATTTCACAGTTTTGTTAACTGCGACTTCAGTTGCAGTTATTTAATTTTAAAATTAACTATTTTTTCTTATATACACTAAATTGTAAGAGTTGCGACTAAGGTCGCAGTATATATTAAAATAATTTTTCAGTTATTATACACATCCTAAAGTATACAATTATGGTCGTTTTTAATAAACTATGTCTCAGTATCTATATAACTGCGACCTTACCTGCAGTTCATAATTACCTTGCATGTGCGACCTTTTGCGCAGTCCTTTAATATATTAAGGACTTCGACAAAGGTCGCAGTATAACAAAGTCACCTATTTTGCAAAAAAACTTGGACATCCTGAAAGCTGCGGCTACTATCGCAGTCTTTTATTCAATAGTCACAGTTATCTTTAGAACTGCGATCTTAGTCACATTTTATTTATTATAGTTCAGATGTGTGATTTTCAATTATTTCTTTTTATTTAGTTCAACAATTATTTTGGTAGGATCTGAATTTACATAGAGAAATGTCTGGAAGCTTAGTTATTCTTTTAGGACAATTTTTCACAGACGATGAAGCATACAACTTCTACAATGTTTATGCAAGGAACAGAGGTTTTGGCGTGAGAAGAAAAAGAATAGATAAGTCACGTAGGTCTCCTCATGAAGTTATTTGCAGAAAATTTTGTTGAGGGTGTGAAGAAGTTATGTAACAAAAAACAAGATAGGCTTTCAGTCAATCGTCGAATTGACACTAGAGTTGAGTGTCTTATTGAGATGCATGTACGTCTTCGTTTATTACCACACCAAAGATTTTGAGTTATCATCAAGTTTGTTGATTCTCATTCACATGATTTTTCAAGCCCGAATAAGGTCTATCACTTTTATTCTCATCAGACACATCAATAAAAGATTAGCAGAAGCATTATGACCAATTTGGTTAATGTAGGAATTCGTCCTTTAAATATATTTCGTGTTATTAATGCAATAAACCACGAAGAAGGTTGTGAAGAAGTAAGTCCGGAACAAGTTATTGATTTTATTCGACACCGGAGAAATAATATTGGCCATGAGTTTATTTCGATCATCAAATATTTTCAAGAAAAAACTGAGTCTGTTCTAGATTTTTTTCTTTGCAAGTGAAGTTGATAATGCGGGCACACTTAGAAGTATTTTTTAGGCTGATGGAAGAGCAATCTCTTCGTATTTGAGTTTTTGTGATGTGATTGTTTTTGACACAACATACAGGACTAATCACTTGTATATTTTTTAGGTGACATTAGTTTTCAAAAATCGGTTTAAAAACAATAAAATTTGAAATGTAATTATTTTTGCTGTGAAGACGACAAGACTATTATTATTTAGTTTTTTACGATATAAAAGGTCGTGACGAGCATGTTTACTTTCGTTAAATTAATTATTTTAGCAAAATTTAAAAGATATATATGATGTATATAAAAATGTTGCATTTCCCAATTTGGTACTGCGACCATGATCACAGTGCGACTTGGAATCAGATTCATTTACTGCGATCGTGATCACAATGCTAATAAATAAATTCATTTTTTTTCATAATTTATGCGTACTGCAACCATTGTCACATTATAAGAAATCGATACAGCCACCCTGGTTATGAATGTGACTTTGGTCGCAATACGAATTCTCAACTCATTATTGGTATTTAAGATCACTGCGACCTAGGTCGCTGACTCTCTTACATGTACAGAATGGAAAACAGGGAGAATCTCAATGCAGTTTATAACACATG
This sequence comes from Agave tequilana, assembly GCA_038442645.1. Taxonomy (NCBI): domain Eukaryota; kingdom Viridiplantae; phylum Streptophyta; class Magnoliopsida; order Asparagales; family Asparagaceae; genus Agave; species Agave tequilana. The sequence continues at coordinate 74,104 of JAVJIF010007423.1, read as the reverse complement.
AATAAAAATGTAGATAAATTACATTAATATATCTAACAAACCCGTTGTACAAAGAGTATGTATTTATAATACAAAAAATTAATATGAATGAACTAACAATATTGAAATAAAAAATTTGGTAAAATTTCAATCTTCAAATACCATCCTTCGTATTGTTTCTGTTTCTTCATCCTAATTTTTCTCTTTGTCTGTGAGTAACATGTATGCAAGCTTCATTTCTCAGTCTTTGTACATCGGCCGCCGTCACAGCATCAACTGTTGATGGAGTACCAAATAATATACTTTCAATGTACTTACATACATATACAGCGCAAGCAACACTGTGTTGAAATTTTACAGGGAAAAAAAATATGAGATTAAATTTTTACGGTAAATCAGCAAGAAAAAATCTTATGTAAATGTCATAAGAAATATATACCTGTTCGCCTGTTGGGGAAATCTTGCATATTTTATATAGGTTTTTTCAATCTTTTATTGAAATCAATTTCAAAAATCTATCTGAATGTGCTTTTTTATTTTCTGATGAATTCGCACATAGGCTTTAAGCTCGATCTCATAGGATGAACTTTCAATTTTTGCTTACCTATAGATGCAGAAACGTCAACAATATAAGTACAAAATTAAAAAAAAGAAACACGGTCGCAGTTCTTTTAAATTAATTTGGAAAAGAAAAACGACTGCGACCTTAGTCGTGACAGTAGATAATAATTTATAATACATTGCGACCAAGGTCGCACTGTTAAATAACAGCGACGGATGTCACATTTTTCTAATTTCAAAAATCTGTCTGAATGTGCTTTTTTATTTTCTGATGAATTCGCACATAGGCTTTAGGCTCGATCTCATAGGACGAACTTTCAATTTTTGCTTACCTATAGATGCAGAAACGTCAACAATATATGTACAAAATTAAAAAAAAGAAACACGGTCGCAATTCTTTTAAATTAATTTGGAAAAGAAAAACGACTGCGACCTTGACCTTGGTCGTGAGAAAAACGACTGCGACCTTGGTCGTGACAGTAGATAATAATTTATAATACATTGTAACCAAGGTCGCACTGTTAAATAACAGCGACAGATGTCACATTTTTCTAATTAACCCAATTAACTAATGAGGACCTTGGTCAATGGTTTAGGGCACTGCGACCCTTGTTTCATCATAATGCGACCAGGATCGCAGTATCCTATTAAGTTAACTTAGTAGAACAGACCGTGCGACCTTGGTCGTGAGAAAAACGACTGCGACCTTGGTCGTGACAGTAGATAATAATTTATAATACATTGTAACCAAGGTCGCACTGTTAAATAACAGCGACAGATGTCACATTTTTCTAATTAACCCAATTAACTAATGAGGACCTTGGTCAATGGTTTAGGGCACTGCGACCCTTGTTTCATCATAATGCGACCAGGATCGCAGTATCCTATTAAGTTAACTTAGTAGAACAGACCGTGCTGCTGACCCCTAAAAAAGAGAGAAGGACGACAACACTGTGACATTGGTCACATTATTTTAAAAAAGTAATCTTAAAAACAAAACGGACGTTAATAAATTTTTTAAAAAACATATTTTATTCACAGACTACGCCCTTGGTCGCAGTAACATATTAAGTTAATATAAAAAATTGCGACCCAAATCGATCAAGTGGAATGAAAAAATACTATGACCTTGGTGACCTTGGTCTCAGTGTTAAAAAAGTTTAAAAATTTTAAAAAAAATTTCTAATAAGATCGTTAATTCCTATTTTCTTTTCCTCATACAATATGCATTTGATCAGAGTTTCAGGGTAGAAAATTAAAATCTATTGTTTTAAAACGCATAAATAGATTTAATTTTGATTCTTATTTCTTTAAAACAAAAAATGTGACTTTTTTACTTTTAATTGCGACCATGGTCGCAAGCTTTTAAAATTAAAAATTTTAAAAAGTATTTTTAAAAAACCAAGATTATTGAAAAATTTAAGAAAAATTAAAAATTTGCTAGAAAAATTTTATATTATTTTCTTCTTTGGAATAAAAATTCAAAACTGAATTAAAAAAATCAGTGCAAGAGTCACTTTCGAATCGAAGTTAAATTAAAACAGGGAATTTTTAAAAAAACAAAAAAATTTTAAATCACAACTGAAAAAAATCAAACTATGAAGGGCTATAGAATCCAAAAAATTTAGGTTCTCTAGGTTTCCCTTTTACCTTTTTCCGCGGATGATTTCTTGGGCGCCATCTTGATCTGTTTTAAAAAAAACAAATTTTTGAACGGAGTTGTTTGGAAAGTTTAGGAACCAAAACGCTAAATTTTTTCGGATTGATTAACTAAAAAATTTAGATCTGTAATTTCTTTTGGAAGGAACAGTTTTACAGACAGTAAACTGTTGTAAGAGAAGGTATTTTAGTCAAAGCAATTGTTGAAGTGACTGATAGCTTATTTGAGCGGGATTTTTTGGTTTTTGTTCGCCAAATTTTTTTACAAATGCGTGGCTATTATGTTGCCACTGATGTAATACCAACTTGGATCGCAATCACCTTCAAATCGTAACCAAAATTTGAAATTAAGAACAAGATAAGATTTTAGGTTTCCACCCCTTACGCGGGCTTCTCACCCCAAAACTCGAGAGCAAATGAACTCAAGAATTAAGCCAGATAATTTGAGGAAATTTTAATCATTCAATAATAATTCCATACAATAGTTTAAGGGGCCTTATATAGGCTTTACAAAAGAGGACTACTGGGAAATAACCGATGTGGTACTAAACGCCCACAAAGGGACACAAATAAAGCTAAAACATCTACTACAAATAAAGCTGAAATAAAATACAAAATCCTCTAAATAAGCTAAGGCATGAAAAGATAAATGGGAACTGTGTGATGTCCTCATCAGCCACCAGCTGAGAAACTCTCTTAGCTGGCGGCTGAGGTATAGAAACCCCATTTGATTTTTAGTTACTTGAAATAATATAGATCACTTCAACGAAATGGATCTTGCATTCGGATGTCGTAGGGTTATATATGAGTAGGAAGGATTCGGCCTCAAATCCTTTCGGAATGACACAAGTCTCTCTCTCTCTCTCTCTCTCTCTCTCTCTCTCTCTCTCTATATATATATATATATATATATATATATATATATATATATATATATAAGGCATTATGTGCTTAATTCAGGTGGAAAAGCTTAGCGTTCATAGACTAGTGTGAAAGGTGTTAAGTTTGATGAGCTTTGCTGCTGACCATATTCGATGAGATTCTACAAGGATGAGACTATAAGCCATGGGGAATGATGGCTTTCATAAATTATCAGTAAATTACAACATCAACCAAGACAACAAATAACTAGAAATCAGTCATGTAGATTGGAAGTTGATATGGCTATGATTTATTATTATTATTATTACATATATATCAAACACTTCTAAGAGAAACTGGCAGTTTGACAAGATGAAAGTATGGTTTATCCAAAAGATGGCCTATTGTGGAGTTCTCGTGTAACTCATTTGAGAACCGTTCTCATGGGAAAAATTCCGCATGTACATGCGTGCATTCGTGCCTATATGTAGGTAGATTTGATTATACATACTTGTATACATACATATATTTTGATAATCAGACGAATTGAATAGCCGGGTTGTCATACTCGATTCGTTAATTAAACAAACACCAGCCATTGTCTGATTCAGCTTAAATCAGATTTGATTGAATACTTTATCTTAATTGCATATTCCTTTGCCTGAATAGTGGATATACTACTATATATATTCAGGCATAGATCTTCCCTTTCCTGCAACTCTCTGTAACAAAACACCAAGCCTTTGTCAGCTATATACAGATACAATTTCTTAGCAATTCTGAGTTCTTAAACAAACACTAACCATTGTTTGATTCAGCTTAAATGACCATCTAAATCAAATTTGATTGAATACTTGATCTTAATTGCATATTGCTATGCCTGAATAGTAGATATACTATATATCTCAGACATAAATCTTCCATTCCCTGCAACTCAGTGTAACAAAACAACAAGCATTTGTCAGCTATATACGGATACAATTTCTTAGCAATTCTGAGTTCTATTGACTTGGTATAAAGTCCTGAGCAAGAATTATCAGGTCATTTGAGTACTCAACCATGCACGCGAAACTATGGAGTTTCTACCATGGTTCCTAAAAGGACGCTATCTCAACTGGTTATTGATTTAATGAGAACCCTTTTTATATTAAAACCAATGTGGTATCATTTGCTTCTGGGTACATGATGATTGAAAAATTGTTCTTGTGTGAGACCAGCTCTGCTGCTGCCTCTCTCTTCTTGGTCCATCCTAATTTATCTTTTCGACATGAATGTAACCAAATATTAAAGGAAGAGTTTTAGAAGCATTTCTGATAGTTCTTATTATTCATTTATTTGTGCAGAGCCAATGCTCAACAGCCAAAGCTTTTTGTTGGAATGATCCTCATCCTCATCTTTGCTGAAGCTTTGGCTCTCTATGGCCTTATTGTGGGCATCATCCTCTCTTCACGTGCTGGCCAATCTAGAGCTGAGTAGAAGGGATGTAGAAGAGAAAAAAGAAGGGGGAGAGAGGTAATCCTTATGACTAGTGAGGGACTGGTTCGTCCCTTTTCTCTGCCTTCGGTTCTTCCCAGGCTATCTATTAATTCATCAAGTACGTGTATTTTCTTGGAACCATTTTTGGACAGACTGGCTATTTTTATATAGCATTTAGTTCTAATAAACTGAGCAGGAATGAGTTTGTACGCAAATAAACATCACAATTTCTGTTCCTTTCTAGGATGCCTTTGGTTTTGAGAAGCCTCGTCTTTCTTTGCAATTTTGAAAGTCATGTTGGTGAAAGCTTTAGTGCTTGATTTACTTCGGGTGCTATGTGGTACAAGCATCAGGGGCAATTATCATGTATCTTCTTCTTTTTAGATTATTTAATATGACACTCTATGCAATGCTATCAACCAAATTATCGTAATGGCCGTATATTGCGCTGAGCTCGAGGTCCAATTATAATGCGGATGGCTGAGACCTTAACTGGGAATCATGTTCTTTGTGATGTTATTTTTATCCAATTATTGAAGTTTAATGGTTCAAGTGTCACTCTAGCATCAGAGTAAAACTATTTTTGCAGTTGCAGCGAGCAAGATGTTTGGAGTTTAAATCAACTTTCAGAAAAAAAAAAAGAGAGGCCTAATGGCTAGCTGCACCCATTTTTATTTGTAGTATCTGTGATGTGCCATAAGTACATTAGTATTTGATCTAATTAATTTTGTTAATAAAACAGCGATGCATTATTTGCTTTTATTTTCTTTGTTAAAGTAACTCATCTTTCTCGCTGTGCTCTTTCTCTAACCATCAGTTAAGAGTTTATTGAAAATTTTGGCATGTCAAATGCATGTTGCCGAGTCCCCCCTCTGCTTTAAACTGTAAAAAAAATATGTAACACGGGAATCTGTAATGAATTTGTAGATAACTGAGAAATAATTTGAATCAGTATTCGATTCATGTTTAGGAGTGGGAGATTTGGTTGCATCAAAATTTCAAAATAGCTTGCGCTAAATTGCAGCCCATCATCACCAACTCAAACTCTAAAACTGAATTTTGATGCTTCCCACGGGAAAACTGATGGGGCTTTAGGGTTTGTTATTCGTGACTCATGGGGGCGTGAATTTCTTTTTTTTTTGGGACGTAATTTCGGAAGACAAATCAGCTTGAAATGCTTGCATTATGGTTGGGTTTAAGAAATTTAATAAGTGCTTATCAAGATCTTTTATGCGTGGAAGGCGACTCTTGTACCTATTGAAAGTTTCATCAGTCGGGACAGTAAAAAGATGGAGCTGCTGGGTTTTATTACCCCCGCCCCGCGGCGCCGAGTAAGGTTAGCCCTAGGAGTTGTCACAGTTCTTTTACCAATGAGCAGGTGCCTCATTAGCACTAATCTATTTATGTTGATATCATTAGAACCCTATGCAGGTGAGATCAATTGTGTGTGTGTGGGGTTTTGGTGACTTCTTTGTGTATAGAGAAGGTAAAAGGCGAATTTTGTTTTGTTACGGTCTCTTATGTCAAATCGTAATTAAGAAAAAACTCAGCTTTAAAAATTTATTCGCTTAAGTCACTTTTTTTCTAAAATCAATCAAGTGCACTCACATGTCAAACACAGAAGCGCTCTTCAGCGGCGAAAGACGCAAATGCCCCACAGTATTTGCTTCGAAAAAGCGGATTGTTGGTACTCTATTTCTGAGAACTGCGACCGTGATCGCACTCCTCACAAAAATATCATATTTTTGAGGACTACGACCATAATTGCACTCCTCACAAAAATATTATATTTTTGAGGATTACGACCATGATCGCAGTCCTCACAAAAATGACATATTTCTGAGTCTTATAAAATTGCGACCATGGTCACTGTGATTGCAGTCCTCACAATCTCACAAAAATGCCTTATTTTTTAATCATTTATAGGACTGCGGTCGCGATCATATCCTCATTATTAGGACATGTTTCTGAGTTTTTATAGGACTGCGATCATGATCACAACCCTCACAAAAATGTCTTATTTTTTATCTTTATTAGGACTGCGATCATGATCGCACTCCTCAGAAAAACATAATTTTTCAGCCTATCGCGATAATGATTGCAGTCCTTACAAAATGACCTAATTTTTAATTAATAAACGAACTGCGACCATAGTCACGGTTCTCACATAGGACTGAGATCATGAGTTGCATTCTCCATATCAAGATCGTCATCATTGGCAGACCCTGCTTAATGGCATCGAAAGGTCCTCAATTTTTTTCAGATCTAAATACCACATCGATCACGATCACAAACTCAAACAAAGCTCATCGCGAGTACGAGCAAATGAGATCTGCAAATGATCGATCCCAAAAAAAAAAAAAAAATTGGTCCGAGAGCTCTACCCCTTGAGACCCCAGGAGGGGGGCTCCTCGCCCCCTTCTAACCCCAGGGTGACCTGGCCGTATAGGTCAACCCACGAATTACTCTGCATCGGGGTCAAGGTTGAGAAAAAAGCAACGTTGTGAAAGATGGGGAAGGATAAAAAAGAAAATGAAAATATATGAAAAAGTGGTGATTATGAGAAACCAATTTATACTGACGTGAATGAGACTCCAGTGAATAAAATTATGAAGAAGAGTTTTTTTTTTTCCTAATTACGAAGTAAAGTAAGTGTATAGCGAAATTTCCCAAGGTAAAATTAGTGAAAAGTTGCTTGTAATGTTTCTTTTTTCTTTCTTTCTTTCTTTTTCTTATCGAAATTGAAGGTGGGTCCGGGTATGTACAGGATTAAAACCCGACACCTGGGGATAAGCCGAGCAACGTACGGAACTGGCCAAAACTATTTGGTGACAACATAAGTTGACGCATGACTTCCTGATTACGATGAGATGCCATTGTAAGAATCGGTGGGAGAATTAGTGAAGTGTTTGAAATTTGGAGCAATAGTTTTGAAGCGGTGTCTCAATAGTGGTTGGATTCGGATCTCATTGGTACGCAATGGACATGAAAGTTGTGGGTTGGTTTTTGTTGGACTGTATTGGGCTCACGCCATCAACAGTAACCAAATGAAAAAAGAAAAATTGCACGAAAATTTAAAAAAAAATTGCATTGCTGTGCGAAGAGATGGAACTGTTCAGGCTTTAAATGAGAAGTTCAGCTGAATCATAATATACCTGAGTTCTATGTCGCACGGACACAGTAATGTTGAAATGGATACGACACGTGGACACGCGATAAATTCTTAGAAATACATACGACACGTGAGTCAGACACGTGTATCGTATACGTTTCAATTACATCACAACTCCAAATAAAAATGTATGTGCCACATAGTCACCGGTCAGACATGTTTCCATGATAAAAATATTTGTGCTACATGACCTAAGTTCGTTGTAAACTCTACATGAGTCCACTATTAATCTTTGAACGAGAGCTTTATATATATTTATTTTCTGTGAACGCCTAGTCCTTGAATGAGAGCTCTTTTCTGGGGTTCATCATTAGCGTCTGACACGAGTTCTTCTCACGATTCTATCATCAAACTTGAAAGAACTCCGAGGTATTTTTTTGGGAAGTAGAGTCGGAGAGTATCAATTAGGGGTTTTAGAGAAAATAGTTGGGAAGGGTTAGAGTTATGATTCTTTTCCACTTTTTTTAAAAAAAAGGTTAAAAGTTAAAGTGCATTTTTTTTTTCTTCCAAAAAATCTCAATTTTGCCCCAAAAAAAAAAAAATGCCATGTCATGATTAGCCCCGATTTTCTAAACACTCAATGTTCAAACAATTATACAGTTAGGGTATCCTTTATTTTTATCTTCCCTCTCCTTCCTGTTACTTCGATAAAGCCATTTTACAACAAAAGTTATTTTCATCTCAAATAAATCAAAAGAGCATCTTCCTTCTTCCTATTATATCGAGAAGCCTATTAAACAAAAATTTCACATAACTATCAACACATCTCATTTGTCGTAGGTTAATTTCTACTTTGGAATCTCTCTCAAAATAATTGTGGAGGAAAATTCTCAGGAAATTTCTTCACACCATGAATTATAAGTGAGTAGATCAGATGTAAGAAATAGCAAACAATAAAGAATTTACATAGAAAACCCGAAAGAGAAAAAAATCACGAAAAAGGGAGAGAATTCACTATACTGTCAGAGGATTACAATGAATTCCGCAGAGTAATATTGCGATTACAATTTGTAGGGTTTGATGTAATAATCAGAAGCCAACCGCTTTCTCGATGGAGAAGGATATGCATTTATACCCGACTGGGTGGGTTATCTTCATGGATGCAGATATTTTGGATCTATATAATTGCATAATTCGCACGTTATGATCTTGTAACCGCCTAAATCGCGCTGCTTGATTATTCGGATCGCCATTAGAGATATTTGCTACTATCCATAACAGCCTGCATTGAGATAGGGCGTTATAACATTTAGAACGTGGGGATGATCTAACAACGTAGCTGGATCCGTGAATTACGAGGATTGTACTATGCAATTGTAAGTAGTGTAAGAGTAGAAAGCTCCGGAGGGTTTTCATGTCGTAATTGAAATTCACCTAGAAGGGGGGTGAATAGGTGACTAGCTAATCTAATGATGAATTAATGCGGAATTAAAACTATTTATGTAAACTAAAAAATATTAAACTAAACACACCACGTATAACACAAGAGTGTAGCCGAATTCCCAGTGAAGGGCTTTGATCTATTTCCTCAAGATTCCTCTAGATAAGAGTTGAGGTGCTGCTATGGCTCTCTTGGTTGAATACAAGTGTGAGCAAACAATTCCAAGCATGTATCAATAGAGCACAAATATATCAAGCATATAATAGAGATAAACAATATAAGCATGCAAGATATAAATACAAGTGAGAAATAGAGAGAGCAATCGCAAATACGGGAGATTTGTTTCGAGATTCGAGCACCCTTGCTCTACGTCACCGCCTTCAACACTAAGAAGGATTTCACTAAAATCGATCCCACCAGATCATTCGGTGTCGCAACACCTATAATGAGTTCACACTAGAACTCCCTGGACTCACTAGTCCCTCTCTTGTTCTCGCAAGAACAACACACGTAAGCACACTAGCTTGCCGTGGCCGCACCTCTACACGAGCTCCCACAAGAACTCGAAACAACACGAACCTGCAAGTTCGCCTCCTTAAATACAAGATGAAACACTTGGTGATCTAAACACTTTGATCACCTAAAAATACTCTCACAACAACTCTCCTATAGGATTGATATAGTAATGGAAAGCTCAAACGTGTGAGAAAACAAGATAGAATAGTGGAGGAAAAACTAAAGCAATCTCTTTTGAAAATCACTCTTGAAAACGCTCCTTTTGATATGAAATTATTTGCTCTAAAACAAGTGGAGATAAACACTTAGAGAGGTAGGAAAAACTAGCTTGAAAACCTTCTTCAAATCATATAGAAAACACTCCATGGGAACCCCAATTTATAGGCTCCCAAAATATGGCCGTTGGAGGCCAACTCAACAGGAAACTGTTGGCCTAAAGGCCCATCGCTCTAGTTCTGATAATGATTAACTCATGTAGTTATAGTAATAATGATCTTGTGTTTAAATTAGTCTCAGATATTTGATCAAGATCTTAGTTGGTGTTTAGCTTCAACTAAAGATTTAAAGTCAAGTTTTGGAGATAGCACGTGTTGATTCAAGAGCTCGTGCATCAAGATTGCATCAAGTACTCAAGAGGAGTCTAACTCATTGGATCAAGATTTGGACCAAGTCAAGAAGAAGAAGAAGACCTTCAAAAGAAGACTTGTGTCTAGGTTTGTTTGAAGTAAGATTTTATTTTTAGATAAAATATAAAGGATAGATTAGTTGGTGGATTGCTCAAGTTCATATATACTCACACACAAGATTTATATGTGTTTTCATAAAAGAATTTTTAGTTTTAGAAAAATACCGGTTTGATTTTAAACTTCAAAATATACATGTATTTTTTCAAAACCTATTTTAGAGTTTACTGTCAAAAAAATAAATATTTCATCATATATGTGTAGTGGATTATATCCATACACACTAAGCTTAAAAGTGTTTCAATATCATGTTTTTGTATTTACATGTGTTTTAGAAAAAAACAGATTTCCATTTCAAAATTTGATTTTTAGAAAATACCGATTTTGGTTTAGAGCCTAATTTCAATATCACAAAAATAGTTCAAATTGTTTGTAATATGTGTTGAATTTTAATCACATATATTTGTATTTCAAAGATCTTATAAGAACTTATTTTTGTAAAATTTATGTGATTTTATGGGATTTAATTGGTAATAAAAAGACAAGTTTTTTAATCCTTAAATCCCTGGCCAAATTGCTCTGGCGGTCGATCGGCACGGCCGACCGATGTGCACGAGTACGTGCACATGGCCTGCCCACTTGGCCGGTTGACCAACTGAAAGCACCCCTCTCTCGGGTGGGGGCCGGTCTACCAGGCGGTCGACTGTTGGCTAGGCACGGTCGACCGGGCGGTCGACCGCAGACACAACGGTCAGAAAATTGACCGTTGGCTAGTCGATCGAGCGATCGACCGCCAGCAGTCCAGAGTGCTGATTTGGACCCTAACGGCTAGATTTTGGAGGCCTATATATTGAGGTTCCCTTGAACTGTTTTCTACAAGATTTCAAGAGAGTTTTTTGGCTAGTTTTTCCTACCTATCTCAGTGATTTTCTCCACATGTTTTAGAGCCAATATTTTCAAATCAAAAGGAGAGTTTATCAAGAGTTTTCAAAAATGACTTCTTGAGTTTTTCACCACCAAATCAATCCTTATTTTTCTCACATACACTTGAGCTTTCCATTGTAATATCTATCCTATAGGAGAGTTGTTGTGAGAGTGTTTGTAGGTGATCAAAGTGTTTAGATCACCAAGTGTTTCATCTTGTATTTGAGGAGGCGGACTTGTGGGTTCGCATTGTTTCGAGTTCTAGTGAGAGTTCGGTGTAGAGGTGCGGCCTTGGCAAACTAGTGTGCTTGCGGTGTGTAGTTCTTGCGGGAACAAGAGAGGGACTAGTGAGTCCAAAGAGTTCTAGTGTGAACTCATTGTAGGTGTTGCGGCACCGAGTGATCCAGTGAGATCGTTTATAGTGGAAATCCTTCATAGTGTTGAAGGCGGGGACGCAAAGTAGGGGTGCTCGAACCTCGAAACAAATCTCCCGTGTTTGCGATTGCTCTCTCTATCTCTCACTTGTGTTTATATCTGGCATGCTTATATTGTTTATCTCTTTTATATGCTTGATATATTTGTGCTCTATTGATACATGCTTGAGATCGTTTGCTCACACTTGTATTCAACCAAGAGAGCCATAGTGGCACCTCAACTCTTATCTAGAGGAATCTTGAGGAGATAGTCCAGAGCCCTTCACCGGCAATTCAGCTACACTCTTAGGTTATATTTTGTGTGTTTAGCATAATAGTTTTTAGTTTGCTTAAATAGTTTTAATTCCGCATTAATTCACCATTAGATTAGCTAGTTATCTATTCACCCCCTCTAGGTGATTTCAATTGGTATCAGAGTTTGGTGCTCTTGATTTGGGTCTAATAACCTTGAATTAAAGATCCTCATTTATAGCTAATCACAATATTTGTACACACATGGATTTCATGTCACCTTCCACTTTTAATATTCTTAACATCAAAACTTGGAAGGTTAAGATGTCATTGTACCTCAAAGCCTTAGGGATTCATGTTTATTTTGTCACTATTAAAAATTCATATTGTTTAAATGGCAAACATCTAGAGGCTAATGCAAAAGCCATCCATACTTTAAAGAGTACCCTAAATGATGAATATTTATCTAGGTTTCTAACTTTGATTCGTCTTTTGTAGTATGGAACACTTTAATCTCTCTTGACAAACAAAAGCAATATTATGCGGGGAATGACTCGGATGATGGAAGTGATGCTTCCAACTTGTGCTACATGGTCCAAGGGGATAACGCCCTTGAGGTAAATTCCGAATTCGAGCTTGATGAGGATGTTGACTTGTCATATGATGATCTTACTTCATTTTGTCAACAATGTCTTGAAAAATATGACGTGCTTAAAAAGGACAATAAGAAATTGAAAAATAAATTTGACTCCATGTTAAAAGAAAAAGACTCTTTTCAAAATAAATTGGAATGCATTTCAAAAGAAAATGATATGTTAAAAAAGGATAATATTTCCTTAACTTCTAAATTGAATGATCTTTGTGTAAGAAATACTTCTTTGAAGAATAAGATTATTTTGGTGGAAAAAGAAAAGGAAATTGCTTTGAATGAAAACAACTCTTTAAAAAGAAAAATTGCTTCAAAGGAAAAGGAAAATGGTTCTAAAAAGAACAAGATTGTTGATTCTCATTCTCACCACGCTTTTTATGTAACCATTGATAAAAATGAGATTAAATTTTTGAAAAATAGAATAGATTATTTGAGCTCAATTTTGAGCAATTGTGCATTCAATCATAATAGATTGGTAACCTTATTTCAAAAGAAACAAGCTCCACATGTTCATCCACATCACTCACGTCACACATATGCACACTTTGTCCATCATGATCACACTCATTCACATGTGCATCGTAAGGTGTACAAATGTACATATTGCGGCTGCAAAGGCCATTTAGCAAAATTTTATTATGATAAGATAAACCATATTAATTTTGCTAATAAAAATATTTGGGTTTCAAATAAAGCTAACCCTGTGGAGCCAAAAGAAAATGGGTACTAAAATCTCCACCTCTTGTGTTTGATGTAGGTGTGGGCTCTCATATGACGTGAGAGGTTTGGTGCCTTGGTGGTGGATACATGGGCTAGATGGACATACAAAATTGATGCACCACTATCAAGGATGTTTTGATGCCACCATGCTTTGGAGACTTAGAGAATAGTGCATTTGATTTGGTAACTATCTCTAAACTCCTATTTTAAGTTTACATGCTTTTACTTAGATAATTTTTAGCATGTTCATGTTTTGTGTTTATGCTTCATGAGGTGAATGCTTGTTAAATGTAGTTTTTCATTAAAACTTGTGTTTATATTTGTACAAGTAGTGAGCAACATTGATTCTTATATGTTTGTACTTCATTACTCATTTGTACTCATTACATGTACATGTATAGCCTAGTTTTGATGATTCCTTCATTAATACTTGTTTTACCTATTTTTGTGCATGTTTTGCTTCATGTATATGTAATTTTTTTTCAAAACTAATAAATATACATGTATACCCTTGAGTCTCTTGCCTTCATGCAAATTTCATTATAGACTCTTTTATGTTTAGAATATGTATGCATATTTCTAGTTTTGATAAAACGTACATATACCTTGAAGTTTGTTTTTAAATGAAAATTAAAATTTTAAATTCTACATGTTTTAATAAAAGAAATTCATGTTTGTTTTGAGCCTTATTGATTATTTTCATGAAAATGCTATTTACATGGTACACTCACATTTCATTTGTTTACTCATGACATTATTTTCATGAGAAGTATTGAGCTTTATATATTTTGAGTGTCAACTTTTGTATATTTAATATGATTCATGAGATATGTGTGTGTGTTTGTGTGTGTGTCTTGTTTTCCGGTTTGAAGGATCTTTAACTAGTTTTTCAAAAATTACTTTAAACTAGTTATTTATTCTTCAATTGGTAGAGTTTTCAAACTATGCTAAAATATTTTCACTCTTATTTTTGAAAATACCAACCCCTATAAGGGCGGACAGATGGGCGACCATGCCTTATATGCCTTATTAAAAATCTTTTATCATGTGCATGAATAGGGTGGTTATTTATGAGTTATACACATGTACTTCATGAAATTCTATTTTTGTATACTCATATATATTTTCCTATATATGTTTGCTTCAAATTTCAAATAATATCAATTTCTATTGGTATTTTCATTTTCATACATATATATGATTTGATTGTGCTTAATTTACAATAGCCTTACTTGTTTAAAGTACAAATTATGTTTATGCTAAGCTTACATTGTATCTTAATTTCAATTGGTATCTCAATTGGTATTTTAATGAGTTTATGCATTATTTTCAATTGGTATTTAAATTGGTATCAAAATATACTTCATATTTTACCATTTATTTGATATCAAAATTTACTATATACTTCAATTGGTATCAATATGTTTCGATTTCAATTGGGTTTCGATTACAATTGGTATCAAAATGTTTTACCTTGTATTTGATATCAAAAATTTACCATATATTTCAATTGGTATCTAAATATAAATATTTTACTTTCTTTGTTATCATAATTTACAAATGTTTCAATTTCAATTGGTATCAAAATTTTTAATTTCTTTTGGTATCAAAAATCTTGTGATATCTTAATACTTGTTTATTTACAAGTGATATTTCAAAATTTGATTTAAGAAAATTCAAAATTTATCCTTAAAGTGATGGTTAAAAATGTTTTGCTTTGTATTGCCTATATGCAAGAGGAGATTAACATCTCTTCTATATATAGATTCATGTTGAGTGTATCTTGTATTAAAGAGCTTGACATCTCTTCTTTATGTGATACACGTGTGTAGGAGGAGCTTTACATCTTCACTTCTACATTGTATATTATGTTTTATGTGAGTTAGTGTTTTGTCATCCCTTCTTCATGTAATGCATGTATACAGGGGAGCTAACTTTACGCTTTCCTCTTCATGAATGTATATCGCATATATACCCTTATTATTGATTTGTTTTTTACCCCTTTGTTGATAATTGACAAAAAAGGGGAGAATGATTTTGAGTTTATATATGCATATTTACTATTTGAGTAAGAATGATTTTGAAAGTTTATGCAAAAAGGGGAGAAAGTTTTTGGGAAAAAGATTTTTGGATTTATGAATGTTTCTCTCACCTTATTTATGCATATATATTTATTTAGTTTTATGCACTTCATTGAATATCTATATTTTTAGTGTTATGCATGAGCTAAGGGGAGCTTTTATGAAGCTTGACTTTAATCCATGTATATATAACTCCATGAGTTTTGTCATCATCAAAAAGGGGGAGATTGTTGGCCCAAAGGCCCATCGCTCTAGTTTTGATGATGATTAACTCATTAGTTATAGTACTAATGATCTTATGTTTAAATTAGTCTCAGATATTTGATCAAGATTTTAGTTGGTGTTTACCTTCAACAAAAGATTTAAAGTCAAGTTTTGGAGCTAGCACGTGTTGATTCAAGAGCTCCCGCATCAAGATTGCATCAAGTACTCAAGAGTAGTCTAGCTCATTGGATCAAGGTTTGGACCAAGTCAAGAAGAAGAAGAAGAAGAAGACCTTCAAGAGAAGACTTGTGTCTAGATTTGTTTGAAGTAAGATTTTATTTTTAGATAAAATGTAAAGGATAGATTAGTTGGTGGATTGCTCAAGTTCATATACACTAATACACAAGATTTATATGTGTTTTAATAAAAGAGTTTTTGTTTTTAGAAAAAAACCGGTTTGATTTTTAAGCTTCAAAATATACATGTGTTTTATGAAAACCTATTTTAGAGCTTAATGTCAAAAATATAGATATTTCATCATATATGTGTAGTGGATCATATCCATACACACTAAGATTAAAAGTATTTCAATATCATATTTTTGTATTTACATGTGCATTGAAAAAAATCAGATTTTCATTTCAAAGTTTGATTTTTAGAAAATACCGATTTTGGTTTAGTGCCTAATTTCAATATCACAAAAATAGTTCAAATTGTTTGTAATATGTGTTGAATTTTAGTCACACATATATGTATTTCAAAGATCTTATAAGAACTTATTTTTGTGAAATTTATGTGATTTTATGGGATTTAATTGATAATAAAAAGACAAGTTTTTCAATCCTTAAATCCCTGGCCAGATTGCTATGGCGGTCGATCGGCACGGTCGACCGATGTGCACGAGGACGTGCACATGGCCTGCCCACTTGGCCGGTCGACCGCGCGGTCGACTGTCTGAGAGCACCCCACTCTCGGGTGGGGACCGGTCGACCGGGCGGTCGACCGCGGCACAACGGTCAGAAAATTGACCGTTGGCCGGTCGACCGGCCGGTCCACCGCCAATAGTCCAGATTGCTGATTTGGACCCCAATGGCTAGATTTTGGAGGCCTATATATTGGGGTTCCCTTGAACTATTTTCTACAAGATTTCAACAGAGTTTTTGGGCTAGTTTTTCCTACCTATCTCAGTGGTTTTCTCCATATGTTTTAGAGCCAATATTTTCAAATCAAAAGGAGAGTTTATCAAGAGTTCTCAAAAGTGACTTCTTAAGTTTTTCACCACCAAATCAATCCTTATTTTTCTCACATACACTTGAGCTTTCCATTGCAATATCTATCCTATAGGAGAGTTGTTGTGAGAGTGTTTGTAGGTGATCAAAGTGTTTAGATCACCAAGTGTTTCATCTTGTATTTGAGGAGGCGGACTTGCGGATTCGCATTGCTTCGAGTTCTAGTGAGAGCTCGATGTAGATGTGTGGTCTCGGTAAGCTAGTGTGCTTGCGGTGTGTAGTTCTTGCGAGAACAAGAGAGGGACTAGTGAGTCCAAGGAGTTCTACTGTGAACTCATTGTAGGTGTTGCGGCACCGAGTGATCCGGTGAGATCGTTTATAGTGAAAATCCTTCATAGTGTTGAAGGCAGAGACGTAAAGCAAGGGTGCTCGAACCTCGAAACAAGTCTCCCGTGTTTGCGATTGCTCTCTATCTCTCACTTGTGTTTATATCTTGCATGCTTATATTACTTTTATCTTTACTTGCTTGACATACTTGTACCAATATTGTTATATGCTTGGGGATTATTTGCTCACACTTGTATTCAACCAAGAGAGCCATAGCGGCACCTCAACTCTTATCTAGAGGAATCTTGAGGAGATAGTTCAGAGCCCTTCACCGGTAATTCGGCTACACTCTTAGGTTATATCTTGTGTGTTTAGCATAATAGTTTTTAGTTTGCTTAAATAGTTTTAATTCCGCATTAATTCACCATTAGATTAGCTAGTCACCTATTCACTCCCCACTAGATGATTTCAGAAACCCTGCTGTCGGTTAACCACCGAGTCGACCGGCCAACGATTGGATTTCTGACCGTTGTGCCACCGGTTGACCGCCCGGTCGACTGAGGCCTGGATACAGAGAGCAGAGCTCTTTGCCGGTCGACCGCCCGGTCAACCGGCCCTCCAGCCAAACTGGCTGTGAACGTTTGTGCACATCGGTCGACCAGACTAGTCGACCGACTTCTGTCTCGGTCGACCGTCCGGTCGACCAGCAGAAGGTCTGGTCCAACATTTTCAGGGAATAAAACTTAGTCTTTTTACCTTCAATAAAATCCCATAAATTCTCATAAATTCTCATAAATTCTAAAAATAAGTTCATTGATATACGTTAATATATAAACATGTTTGATTAAAAATCAAAACATATTAAAAACATTTTGAACTATTTTTGTGATATAGAAATTTTGGCTTAAACAAAAATCTGTATTCTTCAAAAACTATCTCCAAATTAAAAACGATTTTTTTAAAACTTCTCCAAATACAAAAACAAGATATTTTAAACACTTTTGAAGTTTAGTGTGTATGGATATGATCCACTACACATATATGATGAAATATCTTTGTTTTTAACAATAAGCTCTAAATAAGTTTTGATAAAACACATGTATATTTTGAAGCTTAAAAAAAATCAAAACAATATTTTCTAAAACAAAAACTCTTTTATGAAAACATATATAAATCTTGTGTGTGAGTGTATATGAACTTGAGCAATCCACCAACTAATCTATCCTTTACATTTTATTTAAAAATAAATCTTGACACTTACAAAATCCGACACAAGTCTTCTGAAAATCTTCTCTTGAAAATCTTCTTCTCCTTCTTGACTTGGTCCAATCTTGATCCAATGAGCTAGACTCCTCTTGAGTACTTGATGCGATCTTGATGCGCGAGTTCTTGACTCAACACGTGCTATCTTAAAAACTTGACTTCGAATCTTTTGTTGAAGCTAAACACCTGCTAAGATCTTGATCAAATATCTGAGACTGATTAAATACAAGATCATTAGTACTATAACTATATGAGTTAATCATCATCAAAACTAGAGTGATGGGCCTTTGGGCCAACAATCTCCCCCCTTTTGATGATGACAAAACTCATGGAGTTATATATGCATAGATTAAAGTTAAGCTTCATAGAAACTCCCCTTAACTCATATATAGCAATAAACAAATAGATATTCAATAAAGTGCATAAAACAAAACAAACATATATGCATAAACAAGAAGATAAACATGCATAAATTAACTCTCAAATCTTTCTCCCCCTTTTTGTATAAACAAGGAAATGAACTAAACATGCATATATAAACTCATCAAATACGTCTCTCCCTTTTTGTCAATTCATTAACAAACGGGTGAAAACAAATCAAACAATAAAGACGTATATGCGATATACATTCATGAAGAGAGAGACGTGAAGTTAGCTCCCCCTGCATACATGCATTACATGAAGAAGGGATAACAAAACCCTAACTCACATAAAGCATAGTATACAATGTATAAGCGGAGATGTTAAGCCCCCCTACACACGTGTACCACATAAAGAAAAGATGTCAAGCTCCTCAATATGTGATACACTCAACATGAATTTATATATAAAGAAGATGTTAGGCTTCCCTTGAATATAATATATATCAAAACATTATGAAACTTCTTTAAAACAAATTTATGATACCAATTGAAAATATACCAATTTATGATAAGGGTATATATCGAAACATTATGATACCAATTGAAAATAAACAAAAATTTTAAGATACCGAAAGATACCATTGAAAATATCTTGTAAATTTTTGATACCAATAGAAAATGAGACATTGTACATTTTTGATACCAATTGAAATATATATATTGTAAATCTTGATACCAATTGAAAGTAAAAACCTAATTTTTAGGTAAACATGACTCATTTAAATATAAATACCAATTTAAAATGAAACACGATATCAATTAAAAATAAACCAACTTTTTTGATAAACAAAGCATTTTGCAATAAAGATACCAAATTAAGAATAATACCAATTTAAGATTATTAACACCAATATTGAAATGTTATCATATACCAAAACAAGTATTTTTCATCATAAAGAATGTGAATAAGATACCAATTGAAGTTAAAATCGATTGAAATATAAAACATGGATATTTCTCCCCCTTTATGAAATAATAATAAAAATAATGCATAAGCTTGTATAAGATACCAACTGAAAAATAATTGTTATTAAGAACTAAATCAAGCTTAGTATAAACATAATTTATACTTTAAGATGTAAAGATATTGTAAGCACAATCAATCATATATATATATATATATATATATATATATATATATATAGGGCTTACTGTACCTCAGCCTGCAGGCTGAGAATGTTTCTCAGCCTGCGGGACGTGGCTGAATATAGGCCACACATCGGTCGCAGAGTGTGGGCGCCAAAAAAAATCAAAAAATCCCGCCTAAACAATCGTGAATCAAAATGACAAAATACCCCTTTTAAATGACGATTGCGACTTCTAGCATTGAAAAGTAAAAAACATTCCATGGTCGCAGACTTAATATAGAATAAAGAATACCAGACAAAAAATGCTATCGTATAGCAATGCGACCTCCTTCGGTACTGCGACCAAATTCGCAATCTTCTTTCTCATGCCTTATGTAAAAGAAGTAATTAATATTATATCTACCGTGATACAACACCAGTCTAGAAAAAAGAGATGCACTAATGTTAATCTCGAGAAAGGAAAGATGTGCACCATACGTAATCTAAAGATATAGCCAAACAATTCTATAAAAGTTAATTTGTACTTCGGATTCTCCCGCAATAAATCTTCAATTAAATATAATTTTTTTTTTACCACTTCTTACCATACTCAACCATCACCTCTAACAATTATTATTACTATTCATGTTCTTCTACAATATTCACCTTTATATAATGCTTGTTACTAGTATATTATCTCATACCTAAAAAACTATATTTTTGCTCTTCCTTTTCAATTTGATTTCAAAAACTTTCAAAAAAAAATTCATTCTTGAATCATGTCTTCCCCCTCTTCTTCCTCTGAACACTTAGATTTCAACTTCAATCGTTCCCCCACCGGTCCTTTGTCTTCAGGATATTCTAGTGAATCTGATACCAGTCTGGACTTCACTCCTTTTGACTATCTCACTGCATCAAATAATGTATTAACTGATCCTCCTATTCATGATGATAATGAAGTTTTCATGTGGGTTAGTGAAGAAGACATTATTCCTCTGCCACTTGACGGAGACATGCTTGATGAAAGCATGTCCTCTGATGTTGTAGGCTCGCTTCCTAGCAACGGGTCAGACGAAGAGCTTGATAGAGACGATCCATTCTGAGAGTTCATCGGTGAAACAAAAAAAACCTCAAAAACAGCAAGATGATGAGGAAATAAGTGATGAAGAGGAAGAGCAGAAGAATGAAGACGATGAATCTGCTTATGATGGTGATAATGACGAGGATTAGGATTTCCTGATCTTCTGATATTCAATTATATTTTGTCTTCTTTTAAAAGCTTTTAATTCTATTTTTTTGTAAGGTCTCTTTCTCACTATATTAACTTATAAGCTCTTTTAATTACATATCCAAACTGCGACTGCTGCTCTTAAACACTGCGACCTTAGTCGCAATCCTACTACGGATGCAATTTATGGTCGCAGTTAATCATTTCTCAGTTCCCAATGCGACTTTGGTCGCAATAATGTACTGTTTTGGAGTTCAAAGTAATTTAAAGTTATAGTGTATTAACTTTTAAACTGTTTTGGATAACTGAACAGTCACCTAGGAAGTATACAATTTTTGGGAAAAGATAGAAAATATATTTGGGAGATATTCACGTGGTCCGAGAGCTTAAACCTTTTGGAATTCCGGGATTAAAAATATATAAAGGGTCATGAGCAAAGGATTAAAAACATACCATCGTCTTCACCGGAAAGAAGCCAATACATTCAAACAATGTCTTCACCATCACCACCGTCTTCACCGGAAAGAAGCCAATCATCAAATGATGATTTTATGTTTAGTTCTGAAACAATGTCTCGCTACGGGTCAGAATCTGAGCTTGATACAGACGACCCTTTCTGGGAGTTCATTGATGAACCAAAACACAAACATGAAGAGGAAAGCGACGATGAGACTGTACCTGAAGAGGAGGAAGAGACAGAAGACGAAAGCATGACTCTTGACGACGAATCTGATTACGATGGTGATGACGACGATTAGAAGTTAAAAAAATTGTATTTTGTTTTTCTTTTTAAATATATATAAATCTGTTTTCTAAGTTAATTGTGTGAATTACATTATTTACTACTATGTATTGGTTGAAATACTGCGACCATGGACGCAGACTTAATAAATACACTGCGACCTTGGTCGCAGTTGCTGGATTTTAGTCTTAATCAACAACAACATGCTGCCTTGGTCGCAGTTTCTGACCGTAGTCTTAATAAAATAAACTGCGACCTTGATCGCAGTTGTTGGTGTTTAGTCTTAATAAAATACACAGCGACCTTAGTCGCAGTTGCTGGTCTTTACTCTTACTCCAAAACAGTACATCACTGCGACCTTGGTCGCAGTTGGTGGTCTTTATAAATAATCAACAACAACACTGCGACCTTGGTCGCAGTTGATGACCGCAGTCTTAAAAAAATAATCTGCAATCTTGGTCGCAGTTGCTGGTCTTTAGTCTTAATCAACAACAACACTGCGACGAGGTGACACGTCACCGCAGCAGTTGCTTAGTCGCAGTTTTTGGTCGCAATGTCGCCCCTGGTCGCAGTTCTTTCTGTTTGCACTGATAGTCTTATGCGACCTGGTCGCAGTGTCGTCTCTGGTCCAAGTTGTTTTGTTTGCAATGCATGACTGCGACCAAAGGTCGTAGTTTATTAAAAAACAAATATGCTTTTTATTTATGTCCACGCATTTATCTCCAGGCATGTGAAAATGATACAAAACGATCTCTTATACAATAAGATTGAGTGTTACAATATAGCAGTACAAAGAGAACTAAACATCAAAAAGAGCCATTGTTGACTAAGAGCAGTGGTGTTATTGAGGTCTTTTTATTTATGTCCAGGCATTTATCTCCAGGCATGTGAAAATGATACAAAAAATGATCTCTTATACAATAAGATTGAGTGTTACAATATAGCAGTACAAAGAAGATTAAACAACAAAAGAGCCCTTATTGAATAAGAGCAGTGGTGTTATTGAGGTCCCCGTGTATTAAAAAACTGTGAACGTCGAGGACCATGACTTCTTCCCTTGTGGACGAACATCGATCAAGTTCACCGGCCAAAATATACTCCCAGAGGCCCAGCGAACCTGAAAAAGGACAATCAAGCTCTGGGTCATCTTCGTGCATAGGGTCATCTTCATCCATGGAGGCAGGCCCCTGTTAGAGACTCTGAAGAAGGCGGAAATTCTCAGAGCAATTGCTCTCAAATGAAAACAGTCTAATTATGGGCTGTTAAAGGGAGAGTGTGAGCCCTATTTATAGCCAGCCCATAATAACCATAATTAATGGTTCATTAATCAGAACCGTCGGCCTTAATGGTCTCAATAAAGAGCCGACGCGTGGACAACAGCTTCGGGAAACAACGAATGGTGCGGGTTCGTCAACGTAGACTTGACGTTAAAAAGATCTCATAAAATCTTTATGACAGGTCGCGTCTCACGGAGTGACTCCAAGTCGCATCAGACAACAGACAACTTTAAGGTCGCAGTTGCTGGCGGCAGTCTTAAACCAAAACAGCAGTGTCGACCTTGGTCGCTATGCATCTTAATCTAAAGGAAAACACTTACTTAACGTACTGCGACCAAAGTCGCAGTCCATGTAATGCAACCTTAAATTGCAGTTGCTGGCCATCTTTATCAATAACAACACTGCGACCTTGGTCGCATTTAACCATGTACACTGCGACCAAAGTCTTTGACTAAGGTCGCAGTTTAAATGTACAATGCGACCAAAGACTCTGACTACATTATATATAAAAAAAATAAACTATAAAGTAGAATTTAATCGCAGGCTGAAAACATTGATCTGAAAAGATTTTATATTTCAAAAAAAATTATCCCAGGCTGAAAAGGAGAAACTAGATCTTACAAAAAAGAGGTAAAGAATAAAGGCGAAAAGTAATTTATATCCTATAAAGAGCGGCAAAATAAAAGGGGGGAAAAATAATAATAAACAATAAGGAAAAGTTATCATAAGGGGTATTTGGTAATTTAATTTCTCCTTAAAAGCGGGCCGCAAGTCAGTGAGGTGACAAATCGAGCCACGTCACCGCAGGCTGAGAGAGTACTCTCAGCCCGCGGGCTGATATACATTTTTCTCATATATATATGTATGTATGTATGTATGTATGTATGTATGTATGTATGAAAATATAAATACCAATCAAATTGATACTATTTAAAATTTGAAGCATACACATAATAGAAAACACATATGAGTATACAAACATAAAATATCAATTGTGATACAATTGTAAATATAATGAGGATCAAGTGTATAACTCATACTACCTCCCTATTTATGCACATGTTGAAATAGATTTTCAAATTGAGCATACAAGGCATGGTCGCCCTTCCAACCGCCCTTCGGTTGGTAGAGGTTTTCAAAAATAAGAGTTTGAACATACTTTAGCATAGTTTGAAAACTCTACCAATTGAAGAATAGATAACTAGTTTAAATAATTTTTGAAAAACTAGTTAAAGATCCTTTAAACATGAAAACAAATCATATCTTCCATGAAGAAAGCTAAATACACAAAAATTGCCACTCAAGATCTATAAAGCTCATAAAGGCTCCTGAGAACATAGTCATGAGAAAACAAATAAAATGTGAGTACACAAGAATCATGTGATTAGCATATTCATGAAAATAATCAATGAGGCTTAAATAAACGTGAAATGAAAATCATAAAAATGTATTTTTCATTAAAATCAAAACTTCAAGATATATGTATATTCTATCAAAACTAACAATATACATACATATCACAAACACAAACGAGTCCATAATGTAATTTGCATGAAGGCAAGTGACTCAAGGGTTTACATATATATATATTTATTAGTTTTGGACAAAAATTACATATACATGAAGCAAATATTCAAAAATAAGGGAAACATGTATAAATGAAAGAATCATCAAAACTAGATTATATATGTACATGTAATGAGTACAAATGAGCAATGAAGTACAAACATATAAGAATCAAATGTTGCTCACTACTTGTACAAGTATATACACAAGTTTTAATGAAAAATTCAATAACAGTATTCACCACAAGAAGTACAAAACCAAAACATGCTAAAAATATTTATATAGAAGCATGTAAACTAAATGGGAGTTTAGAGATGTAACCAAACCAAATGCACTATTCTCTAAGTCTTCAAAACATGGTGGTCCTCCCACCAAACTTCCTTGATTGTGATGCATCAATTTGGTGTGTCCATCTAGCTCATCATGCATCCACCACCAAGGCACCAACTCTCTCACGTCATATGAGAGCCCACAAGTACATCAAACACAAATGGTGAGGATTTTGGTACCTATTTTTTTGGGTCCATAGGGGTTAATATTGTAAGGAACCCAAACATTTTTATTAGCAAAATTTATAGAATTTACCTTATCATAACAAAACTTTGCTAAATGGCTTTTGCGGCTGCAATGTGTACATTTGTACACTCTAACATGCATATGAGAATGAGTGTGATTATGATAAGCAAAGTGTGCATATGTATGCCATGGGTGATGTGCATGAACATGTGGAGCTTGTTTCTTTGAAATAAAGTTTCCAATCTATTATGATTAAATGCATAAATGCTCAAAGTTGAGCTCAAACAATTTATTCTATTTTTTAAAAAATGAATCTCATTTTTATTATTGGTAGCATGAAAAGCATGGCAAGTATGAGAATCAACAATCTTTTTCTTTTTAAAATATTTTCTTTTTCTTTTGAAACAAATTTTCTTTTCAAAGAGTTGTTTTCTTCTAAAATAATTTCTTTTTCTTTTTCTACCAAATTAATTTATTTTTCAAAGAATTATTTCCTTCACAAATATCATTTAATTTAGAAAACAAGGAAATATTCTCCTTTTTCAAAGATTCATTTTCTTTAGAAATGTTTTCAATTTATTTTGAAAAGAAACTTTTTCTTTTGAAATGGACTCATATTTATTTTTCAATCTTTTTATGGTCATTTTTAAGCAAATCATATTTTTCAAGAAGTTGACAAAATGAAGCAAGATCATCATATGATATGTCAACATTCTCATGAAGTTCGGATTCAAAATTTATCTCAAGGGGGTTATCCCCTTGGACCATGTAGCATATGTTGGAAGCATCACTTCCATCATCTGAATCGCTCCCCGCATTGTATTGCTTTGTTCACCAAGGGAGACTAAAGTGTTTCATACTACAAAAGTTGAATCAAAATTAGAAACCCTACATAAATAATCATCATTTAGGGTTGACTTTAAAGCATGGACGGGTTTTATATTAGCCTCTAAATGTTTGCCATTTAAATAATATGAATCTTTAATTGTGGCAAGATAAACATGAATCCCTAGGGCTTTGAGGTACATGGACATCTTAACTTTCCAAGTTTGAATGTTAAGAATTCAAACATGAGAGGTATCATGAAATCCATGTGTGTGTGTGTACAAATATTGTGTTTAGCTAAAAATGAGGATCTTTAACTCGAGGTTGTTAGACCCAAATCAAGAGCACTAAGCTCTGATACCAATTGAAATTCACTTAGAGGGGGGTGAATAAGTGACTAGCTAATCTAATGATGAATTAATACGAAATTAAAACTATTTATGCAAACTAAAAATTATTAAGCTAAACACACCATATATAACACAAGAGTGTAGCCGAATTTCCGGTGAAGGGCTCTGCACTATCTCCTCAAGATTCCTCTAGATAAGAGTTGAGGTGCCACTATGGCTCTCTTGGTTGAATACAAGTGTGAGCAAACAATCCCAAGAATGTATCAATAGAGCACAAATATATCAAGCATATAAAAGAGATAAACAATATAAGCATACAAGATATAAATACAAGTGAGAGATATAGAGAGCAATCGCAAATACGGGAGATTTATTTCGAGGTTCTTGCACTCTTGCTTTACATCCCCGCCTTCAACACTATGAAAGATTTTCACTAAAATCGATCCCACCGGATCACTCGGTGCCGCAACACCTACAATGAGTTCACATTAGAACTCCTTGAACTCACTAGTCCCTCTCTTGTTCCCGCAAGAACAACACACGCAAGCATACTAGTTTGCCGAGGCCGCACCTATACACCGAGCTCCCACAAGAACTCGAAACAACACGAACCCGCAAGTTCGCCTCCTCAAATACAGGATGAAACACTTGGTGATCTAACCACTTTGATCACCTAAAAACACTCTCACAACAACTCTCTTATAGGATTGATATAGCAATGGCAAGCTCAAGCATATGTGAGAAAATAAGATAGAATAGTGGAGAAAAACTCAAGAAATCTCTTTTGAAAATCACTCTTGAAAACTCTCCTTTTGATATGGAAGTATTTGCTCTAAAACAAGTGGAGAAAAACACTTAGAGAGATAAGAAAAACTAGCTTGAAAACTTTCTTCAAATCTTATAGAAAACAGTCCAAGGGAACTCCAATTTATAGGCTCTCAAAATATGGCCTTTGGAGGCCAACTCAGCAGGAAACCCTACTGTCGGTCGACCGCCCGGTCGACCGACCAACGGTCGGATTTCCGACCGTTGCACCACCGGTCGACCGCTCGGTCGACCAAGGCCTGGATCCAGAGAGCAGAGCTCTCTGGCGGTCGACCGGCCCTCCAGCCAAACTGGCTGTGCACTTGTGCACATCGGTCGACCGGATCGGTCGACCGGCAGAAGGCCTGGTCCAACATTTTCAGGGATTAAAACTTGTCTTTTTACCTTCAATAAAATCTCATAAATTCTAAAAATAAGTTCATGATATACTTTAATATACAAACATGTTTGATTAAAATCAAAACATATTGCAAACATTTTGAACTAGTTTTATGATATAGAAGTTTTGGCTTAAACAAAAATCTGTATTTTTCAAAAATTATCTCCAAATTGAAAAATGATTTTTTCAAAACTTATCCAAATACAAAAAAGATATTTTAAACACTTTTGCTTAGTGTGTATGGATATGATCCACTACACATATATGATGAAATGCCTATGTTTTTGACAATAAGCTCTAAAATAAGTTTTGATAAAACACATGTATATATTGAAGCTTAAAAAAAAAACCAAAACGAAATTTCTAAAATAAAAGCTCTTTTATGAAAACAAATATAAATCTTGTGTGTGAGCGTATATGAACTTGAGCAATCCACCAACTAATCTATCTTTTGCATTTATCTAAAAATAAATCTTGACACTTACAAAACCCGACACAAGTCTTCTGAAAATCTTCTCTTGAAAGTCTTCTTCTCCTTCTTGACTTGGTCTAAATCTTGATCCAATGAGCTAGACTCCTCTTGAGTACTTGATGCGATCTTGATGCGCGAGCTCTTGAATCAACACGTGCTACCTTCAAAGCTTGACTTCGAATCCTTTGTTGAAGCTAAAAACCTACTAAGATCTTGATCAAATATCTGAGACTAATTAAATACAAGATCATTAGTACTATAAATACATGAGTTAATCATCATCAAAACAAGAGCGATGGCCTTTGGGTGAACAAGAACCTTGGGTGGCTCCGAAAAGGTTCTTGTACTGGTAGGAAAGGATCCTTTTATTGATTATTGGCGTCTCAGAGAGTCATGCAACTCTAGTTGAATAGTGAATCCGGTGAGTGTTCTCTGATCAAATACGGGCTCGGAGCAAGGCCTGAGACTTTCTTTTGAGCCCCTATACCCGAGGCTTTCTTCTTGGACCCATGTTAGGCTTGTATGTGAGTTGGGCCCACTGATAGAGAAGCGAAGCCTCCAGGTAACCGGACAGATGTCGTGATCTTGATGAGGGCCAAAATCTGACCACTACACATGCCCCTCCGCCACCTCCTTCTTGGAGGAGGGAAGCAGACTAATCCCATTTTCAGGTATGATCCTTCATTGAATAGTCAAAGGGTTTCCTTGCGCATCATGGAAAACAGCTGGAGAGTGCTAGAGAGCAGTTAGGGTGCCTTCCACGTCTGTAAAGGCTGGCAAGAGTCACGTCACGTGTCTAGTATGCGCGCGCTCTAGGCAGATAGTTGTTTAGAAGCCATCAGAGTGAGTTGGGGTTCGCGCAACTGTTGGGATTTAGAGCTAGCTGGCATGCGAAAAGACGCTTCAATCCTAGGCCATCATTGTGGTGACATCACCGTCTGCTTTTAATTGGGAGAAAACTTGAACGCTTGGGTTTTCCACGAACCCTAGATTTCTTTGAGCTTTCTGCCTCTTCGTTTCCCCTTCTCTTTTGCTCTGAATCCTTGCATCCAAATCCATCAATCAATCTTTGAAATGGCGAGAGGGAAATTCGTCACCGCCAGAGATTAGGAGCATAGGCGTTGTGGAGGAGAAAAGAAAGAGGACTGCTTTTAGAACAAGAGAGGCATGAATTTGATCCTAAGCTGCGCGCGTTCTTCGTATCTAGAAGGAGGTGGACAAGTACTTGGTAATGTACGGCATTCGTCTTCCCTACAAGATTGAAGTGTAGTGTTGCTCGCCTGAGATGGACGTCATGGTGTTGCCTCTTACCGGCGGTATATACTTTCGCTCTCAGGTCTTGGCTTGGGGTGAAGCTCCTCATGACTCCCTTTGTACGAGACGTCCTGACTCGCTTCAAGGTTACTCCTCGCAGGTGACACCAGGGGCATGGCGAACTGTTTTGGCCTTTGAAGCCCCCTGCGCTAATACATATATAAGGTGGAGAAATTCTGCACCGTCTACGTGATGAGAAAATCTCATCATGATGCTCGCTCTTTCTTTCCTCGAAGTGGATGTGACAGGTTTGATTATCAACCTGGTGGACAGCGACCATAGATGGCATGACAGCGTCGTCCGTGTCTCTGGTCCTTAGGAGGCTGCCTTGGGTAAGGACCGTGGGCGTGTCCCAAACGTGTGGAATAGGGTCTACTCCCTAAAGGGAGCATCGATCCCCAATGAGATGCAGGAGAGGGTTTGGAAGCTGTACCATCTCAGATATGTATGTCGTAACTGGAGCTGGTTGTTGGACCCTACCCTCGACGTTGAGTAGAGATGACGAGGTGTAGGCTCCTGCCACTGGGATGGAGAGTGCTCCTGCGAGCGGCATCTCTTCACGAGAGGTGGTGTCTCGATTGAAGGGCGTGACTCTGGAGCCTAAAGTACGACTGAATAAGTGCCCGGCTCGAGCGGAGCGATCAAAGAGAAAGGAACCACAAGAGAAGTCTTTTCCTCAACCTCAGATCCATAGGAGGATAAGTATTGATTTGGCTTCGGATCCTTCCATATTATGCTTTCATGGTTCTGACACTTGCTTTGCAGAAGAGATGTCGGATCGACTATGACTCCGATGCCAAGTAGTTGGAGAGGATGTGTAAATCACCTAGAGGGGGGTGAATAGGTGATAATGCTAATCTAGAAACTAAATACGCTAAATGCGGAAGCTTAAAACAATTTTGCAATCACACTTAATACAACCAACAAGTGTAGCCGAATTCCCGTGAAGGGCTCTGGACTAACTCCTCTTGATTCCCCTAGATAAGGGTTGAGGTGCTATATGAAGCTCTGTGGTTAAGTACAAGTGAGGCACACACAAACATGCCAAGCATATAAGGATGATAAGCAATATGAAATAATGCAAGGCACAACACAAGCAATATGAATGATATGAAAGATGCAATGCTCAACACAAAAGTAAAGAGAGAGTTTAGAGACAAGTGGATCAAACGCAAACACAATGATATGTTCCGAGGTTCGAGCCCCTAGCTCTACGTCCTCGCCTTCACCGAGAAGGATTTCTAATCCACTATCTTGTCCACCGAGGACTCCCACCAGGGAACCTTCACCAAGAAGGATTTTACAACAAGGGAGTACCGAACTCCTCTCTCAAACACCGCCTCACACCGAGGGGTAGGCCCGTAGCCAAACAACCACAAATCACCTCTACCGAAGAGGGATACAAACCAAACTCCACCTCTCACTAGAGGGAGCAAACACAAGCCTCAACCTCTACCAAAGAGGGAGCAAACCAATCACCCGATCAACCTCTACCAAAGAGGGATACAACAAAAGTAAGGGTGTTTACAACTTGGAGGTTTCCACAACCTCAAACAATCTCTCTTTCCTCTTTTCCACAAAACGAGATCCTAATAGAATAGGATAGATGATATAGTTCAAGTGTGAAAAAACTAAGTGTTTTGATCAAAGAAAAACTCTTGGGAAAAATACCAAATTGATATAGAAATGAAGAACAAGAAACCAATTCCCAAAAACTTGTTTTCTTTGAAAATAACAAAACACTTAAAAACAAACAAGATGAATCTTTTTGCTCTTTAAACTCTTTAAAAACTTCTTTTTAAAACCAGAGAGTAGGGAAAAATTAGCTCAGAAAATCTTAGCCAAAATCCCAAAGAAATGGGGTTTATATAGGCCAAACAGAAAATTAGCTGTTAGGCTGATCTGGCAGCCTGACAGGCTTGCGATCGACCAGCCCGGCCGACCGCCAACGGTAAAAAATGTGACCGTTGGGGCATCCGGTCGACCGCACGGCCGACCCCCAGATATAGAGAGCAGACTTCTCTGCTCCGGTCGACCGCTTCGGTCGACCGCCCAGATACAGAGAGCAAGGCTCTCTGATCCGGTCGGCCCACCGGCCGACCGGCCCACTGTGCCAGCAGACGTGTACAGGTCTGTGCACGTCGGTCGACCGCCCGGTCGACCGGCCTGGCCTGTCAACACAGTTCTGGGTCAGAAAAACATGTTAAAATTATTTCTAAAAATTCTTTTAAGTCTTGTAAAAGTCCTCAAAAATAGTTTTATCATTTTGTATCGATATATAAACATGTGATAAAAAGTTTAGCTCAAATATCAAGCATATGAAACTATTTTTGTGTTTAAACATTTTTACCAAAAACCAAAACTTGTATTTTATCAAACTTGAATTTTTCAATACATGAATAGGAAAGTCAAAATAAGTTTGTATAGGAAGTTTAAGCATGTATGTATATAAAGCACATCTAATATACATAAAAATCAAGTAAATTGTTTTGATCAATCTATTCATGAAAACCAAATCCAAAACATAAAACTTGTGTGTTTTGTGCACTTGAGCATATCAACTATACTAAGCTTTACAAATGGATCTAAACATACTAAACTATGGATACCTAAGTCTTCTTGACGATCTTCCATCTTCAAGTCGACTCGGTCCAAACTCCGTGATCCACGAGCTAGCTATGTATGATCTTGATGCTCGGGCCCTGGAATCACTAAGTGAAAGCTTCCAAACTCCTCTTTTTGAAGCAAATACCAACTAATATCTTGTTACAAGATCTGAAACTAAAATCACAATATTATTAGTAAACATAACTACATGAGTTAATCATCATCAAAACTAGAGAGGAAGGCCTCCGGGCCAACAATCTCCCCTTTTTGGTGATGACAAAACTCATGGAGTTATATATGCATGGATTAAAGTTAAGCTTCAAAGAAGCTCCCCCTTAACTCATGCATAAACAAATAAACATAATGAATATGCAATGAAGGCTCTCAAAACATAAATGCATGTATATGCATAAACAATAAAAGGCTCTAGATACCCAATGAAATGTTCAAAAACAAAACATGCTCTAGATACCAATTAAAATTAAACTAAATTAAACTTAATATATGCAAAACATAAACATGCATATATAAAACACAATCAAACTCAAAATCTTTCTCCCCCTTTTTGTCAATCATCAACAAAGGAGTAAAAATCAAAACAAATACAAAATTTTCTCCCCCTTTTTAATACAAAGAAACAATCATCAATAAGGGGTAAATAAAGACAATGTTCTCCCCCTTTTTGTCTAAAACAAAAACAAAACCAAATAAGGGTGACAATCAATTAAGGTATCAATTGAAAATATGTCAAAGTAGCATCTTGATACCAATTGAAAGTAACATAAATCAATCAACAAATGGTATATGCGATATACATTCATGGAGAGGAAGATGTGAAGCTTCCTACTTAGATACATTACATGAAGGAGGGATAAAAAGCCCTAATTCACATAACGTACACTATGCAATGCATAAGAGGAGATGTGAAGCTCCCCCTACACACGTGTACCACATAAAGACGAGATTGTCAAGCTCTTCAATACAAGATACAATCATCATGAATTTATATGTAGAAGAGATGTTAAGCTCTCCTTGCATATAGGCAATACAAATCAAAATTTTTGTATTTTTTTATTAAACAAAATTTTGAGATACCAATTTTAAAACATTCAAATAACCATCTTGATATCAAAAGATTATTTTTTTTTTTGAGTATATGATATCAATTTAAAATATTATTTTCTATCATAAAGCAAGGGAGTGGAAATACACATACCAATTGTAAACATGAAAATCGAATTTTCTCCCCCTTTATGAAATACCAACAAAAACAATGCGTAGGCTTGGAATAAGATACCAATTGAAACAAAGTTAAAAATCAAGCTTTAGCATAAACAAGATTTTGTGCTTAAAGATAAAGGGATATAATAAGCACAAATAAAACATATATATGTATGAAAAGTTTAATACCAATCGAAATTGATACTATTGCAATTGAAAGCATACATACAAACATATATGAGTATACAAGAAATGTCAAGATTGATACCAATTGAAAGAATTCAATGATACTAATTGAAATAACAATAAGATCAAGTGTATACATCATATAACTACCACCCAACCATGTTCAAGTTTAAAATGATTTTCACTATAAAGCATACATGAGCATGATCTCCTAACCAACCGCCTTGGATGGTAGGGGTTTTCAAAAAATAGATTTGAAAAATAAAGTGTGTTTGAAAACTCTACAAAAATGAAGAATATCGCAACTAGTTAAATGAAAAAACTTGTAAACTAGTACGAAATCCTTCAAGTAAGGAATAAAACAATTATTTTTCATGAAACATGAAATCCACATGGCACTAAAACACTCAAAATCCATTAAGCTCAAGCATACTCATGAAAACACAATCATGAGAAACATTGTAAAAGGGGTGAGTGTGCAAGTGTTATGTGAAACATATAATCATGAAAATTGGCAATTAAGCTCAATATTCCTTAAAACATGAAATTCATCAAAACTATTTAATCATCAAGGTATATGTATGTCCTATACAAATTAAAGTATACATACATATCCAAACACAACGAGTCCACAAAGATATATACATGAAGGCACGTGGCTCAAAGGATGTATATGTATAACAATAATTTAGATAAAATGGACATATACATGAAGTTAAACATATAAACATAAAACAAATTCAAGAATGGGAATACAAGTTTAAAATGCATGGATCATCAAAAACTAGACTATATTAGCACATCTAATGGGTTCAAATAAGCATTCAAGCTCAAACATATATAGATTTATTTGTGGCCCACTATATGCACAAATATATATCTAGTCTTAATGAAAACTAACATTTAAACATATATTCAAAGTATGAAGCATCAAACAAGATAAAAATCAACATGATAAACATAAACTTGATTATTATGTAAATCCATATGTTATTAGAGTTATGATAAACATGATAGCTAAACAAATGGTGAGAACACAAAAATATTGGTCCATATTAAACATGGGTGTCTCAAAAAGGGCTATACATGCATGTCAAGGATCTAATAAGCATGGCATTATCATAATAATCATCAAACAATAAAACATGCTATAAATAATGAACATGAAAAGCATGTAAACAATGATTAGGAGTTAGGAATCGTTACCAAAACCCAGAAGGCAACTTTCCTTGTCTCCAAAACATGGTGGTCTTCCCACCAAACCTTCCCTTGAAAGTGATGCATCCAATTGATTTCCATGAAGCTCGCAACGCATCCACTCCAAGGTATCGCTACTCTCACGTCATGCGAGAGCCCACTCCTACATCAAATTCAAAGGGGTGGTCTTTGGTACCTATATCTTATTGGGTCTATGGGGGTTAGTCCCTTCTCTAACCCAAACAAATTTATTTGCTAAATTACAATCATTTAAACGATCAAAGCAAAATTTAGCAAGGTGGCCCTTACGTCCACAATGTGTACATGTGTACACATGAGCATACATGTGATGGGTGTGTCCGTGAGGAGCATGTGTATGCCGTGTATGGTGTGCATGCATAATAGATGGAACTTGTTTCTTTCGAAAACAAAAATTCCAAACGTGTATGGCCCACTACACATTGGCTCAAAGTGGAGCCCAAACAATCAACACTCTTCTTCAAAACATTTATATCATTTTTAACACTTGAAGATAAAGTGGAACATGCAATAGGTGAAGTGTGAGATACTACCCTAGCATGGCAAACATGTGCATCAATATCATTTTTCAAAGATTTATTTTTATTTAAACAATTTCTAATTCTTTTGAAATAAAATCAATTTCTCTTTACAAAGAATCATTTTCTCTTAAAACAAATTCAACTTTTGAAGACAAAACATCATTATTCTTCAAAAGAGTTTCATAATCATTTTTATTTTTCAAAATCTTATTTTTTTTTAAGTGCAAGTTCTAATTGAGATCTCAATGAATCCCTTTCATTATAGACCTCAACCTTCTCTTGCAAAACATTGTTAAGTCTAGAATGTAAACTTTTATTTTCTTTTCAAGGCCTAGACTTTTCTTTTTCAAAACTTTATATTTTTCTATTAATTTTTCGCAAACAATGGAAAGTTCTTCATTCAAGGCATGGGCATCATAATCATCACATGAAGAACTAGCATCAAGACTATCTAGTTGAGTTTCCGATTGTACCTCAAGGGAGTCATTCCTTTGGATCATATAGCATTGTTGTGGCTCGGATTCTCCACTAGATTCCTCCTCTTGTTGGATTGGCATTTGAAGCTCGGAGGTGGTGGTGGTTGTCAACATATTCCACACTGCAAAGGCGGAATCAATGTTAGAAACACGCATAAGATAATCTTTAGGAAGTGTGCTTCTAATAGCCTCAAGGGCTTGTGCATTGGCCCCTATATGCTTGCTATCACTAAGGTAGGATTCCTTGGTAATGGCAAGGTAAACCTTATATCCTAGGGTTTGTAAATAAACGGACATCCTAATCTTCCAAACAACAATGTTGGAAGGGTTAAATATAGGTGGGTTCATGAAGTCCATGGATGTAAACTATATGTGTGTAAACAAGCAAAATGTAAATGATAGATTAGCAAATAAGGATCTCACTCCTAGGATGTTAAGCCTAAGTATCAGGAGCGTAGGCTCTGATACCAATTGTAAATCACCTAGAGGGGGGGTGAATAGATGATAATGCTAATCTAGAAACTAAATGCGCTAAATGCGGAAGCTTAAAACAATTTTGCAATCACACTTAATACAACCAACAAGTGTAGCCGAATTTTCCGTGAAGGGCTCTGGACTAACTCCTCTTGATTCCTCTAGATAAGGGTTGAGGTGCTATATGAAGCTCTTGTGGTTAAGTACAAGTGAGGCACACACAAACAAGCCAAGCATATAAGGATGATAAGCAATATGAAATAATGAAAGGCACAACACAAGCAATATGAATGATATGAAAGATGCAATGCTCAACACAAAAGTAAAGAGAGAGAGAGTTTAGAGACAAGTGGATCAAACGCAAACACAATGATATGTTCTGAGGTTCGAGCCCCTAGCTCTACGTCTCCGCCTTCACCGAGAAGGATTTCTAATCCACTATCTTGTCCACCGAGGACTCCCACCGAGGGAACCTTCACCGAGAAGGATTTTTACAACAAGGAAGTACCGAACTCCTCTCTCAAACACCGCCTCACAACCGAGGGGTAGGCCCGTAGCCAAACAACCACAAATCACCTCTACCGAAGAGGGATACAAACCAAACTCCACCTCTCACTAGAGGGAGCAAACACAAGCCTCAACCTCTACCAAAGAGGGAGCAAACCAATCACTCGATCAACCTCTACCAAAGAGGGATACAACAAAAGTAAGGGTGTTTACAACTTGGAGGTTTCCACAACCTCAAACAATCTCTCTTTCCTCTTTTCCACAAAACGAGATCCTAATAGAATAGGATAGATGATATAGCTCAAGTGTGGAAAAACTAAGTGTTTTGATCAAAGAAAAACTCTTGGAAAAAATACCAAATTGATATAGAAATGAAGAACAAGAAACCAATTCCCAAAACTTGTTTTCTTTAAAAATAACAAAACACTTAAAAACAAACAAGATGAATCTTTTTGCTCTTTAAACTCTTTTAAAAACTTCTTTTTAAAACCAGAGAGTGGGGAAAAATTAGCTCAGAAAATCTTAGCCAAAATCCCAAAGAAATGGGGTTTACATAGGCCAAACAGAAAACTAGCCGTTAGGCTGATCTGGCAGCTTGACAGGCTTGCGGTCGACCGGCCCGGCCGACCGCCAACGGTAAAAAATGTGACCGTTGGGGCATCCGGTCGACTGCACGGCCGACCGCCCAAATACAGAAAGCAGACTTCTCTGCTCCGGTCGACCGCTCGGTCGACCGCCCAGATACAGAGAGCAAGGCTCTCTGATCCGGTCGGCCGACCGACCGGCCGGCCCACTGTGCCAGCAGACGTGCACAGGTCTGTGCACATCGGTCGACCGGCCTGGCCTGTCAGCACAGTTCTGGGTCAGAAAAACATGTTAAAATTATTTCTAAAAATTCTTTTAAGTCTTGTAAAAATCCCCAAAAATAGTTTTATCATTTTGCATTGATATATAAACATGTGATAAAAAGTTTAGCTCAAATATCAAGCATATGAAACTATTTTTGTGTTTAAACATTTTTACCAAAAACCAAAACTTGTATTTTATCAAACTTGGATTTTTCAATACATGAATAGGAAAGTCAAAATAAGTTTGTATAGGAAGTTTAA
This sequence comes from Agave tequilana, assembly GCA_038442645.1. Lineage (NCBI taxonomy): Eukaryota > Viridiplantae > Streptophyta > Magnoliopsida > Asparagales > Asparagaceae > Agave > Agave tequilana. The sequence continues at coordinate 36,434 of JAVJIF010007423.1, read as the reverse complement.
GTATGTATGTATATAGAGCACATCTAATATACATAAAAACCAAGTAAACTTGTTTTGATCAATCTATTCATGAAAACCAAATTCAAAACATAAAACTTGTGTGTGTTGTGCACTTGAGCATATCAACTATACTAAGCTTTACAAATGGATCTAAACACACTAAACCATGGATACCTAAGTCTTCTTGACGATCTTCCATCTTCAAGTCGACTCGGTCCAAACTCCGTGATCCACGAGCTAGGTTATGTATGATCTTGATGCTCGGGCCCTGGAATCACTAAGTGAAAGCTTCCAAACTCCTCTTTTTGAAGCAATCACCAACTAATATCTTGTTACAAGATCTGAAACTAAAATTACAAGATTATTAGTAAACATAACTACATGAGTTAATCATCATCAAAACTAGAGAGGAAGGCCTCCGGGCCAACAGGATGATGGTTGCAATGGGTGAAGGTTCTAATCCCGAAGAGGAAGATGGAGATGAGCAGGAAGCCTCTCCTAACGTAATGGGGCAGCTAGAATCTCATGATCCAACCTCCGAGATCGAAGTCCTCGAAGAGGCGATGCCCCCAGAGGATACCTCCGAGATTGAAGTCTTTGGAGAGGCGGTGCCTCCAGAGGACACCTTCGGGTCTGTGCCTCCGACTGAGGAGCAAGTACTCAGAGTGACAAGAGTCAGCGAGGTCAGCGTTGTTGCGGGGCCCTCGGGGTTGGCCTCTCCCTCCCAGATGAGACCTCCAGAGCCTCAAGGAGCAAGCTCTGGGCTAAGCTTCCTTCTGCGGAAGGAAGACAGCGAGGTAGCCCTCGAGCATGATGACTTCCTCCAAGGATTGGAGTAGTTTAAGGTGCTTCCGTGGTGCGACCAACAGAGAATGGTGGAGAATGAGATCTTTCGCATAAGTTTAAATTGTACCTTGTCTTCTGGTAATCATGAGCTCATCCCGGATCTCTTCTTTTGCAGAATGTTGTATTCACTGTCGAGCTCTTGGCCAGTCAGCAGGTCGTCCTAAAGGAGAAGGAGAGGGCTAATACTGACTTGCAGAGGAGGGTCGACAATCTTATCCGCCGAGCAGAGGGAGGCAGATAAGAAGCTCGCCAGGCTGACTTGGACCACGAATTGGTGGCCCAACAAAGCCAAGAGGGTGAATTGGATTGGCTCTGGACGGAGTTCCATGTGACAGAGTCTGTGCTGCAGCAAGAACTGTCCCAAACTCGAGAGGAGCTGAAGAAGAAGGGCTCAGAGCTAAAAAAGAGAGACTCCGAGCTCCAGGCAGCTTCCCAAGGGCTGGAAGCTACAAATCGGCTAGCCGAAGGCGTGAAGGCTAAGCTCAACCGCGAGAGGATCGCCTTCCAGAGTGAAAAGGACAGTCTCCTTCATGAGCTGGAGCAGACGCTTGGCGATAAGGCGGAGGCTATACCCCCCGATCCTAGATGTGTGTATCACAGTATCGGTATTTGATACGACATATAAACTTGATTTGACCTTCCTGATAGTCAGATTGAGCTGGTTTCAGTTTTAGATATCATTTTTTAATATTTTAGATTTTTCAAAATTTCTGAAATTTTTCTGAATTATTTTGAAAAATATTCGAATTCAGTGTCCAACCGATACTGGTAATCGGCTCTTCGATTTTTAATTTACAAACAGAGTTGAACTTTAAGAATCTGCTTTCAAATTATTCTTTAAAATCATATTTTTCTCTTTTCAGGTATTTTTGAGAATTTTCTGAATTTATCAAAAATCTGGCCACTCCGGTGTCGACCGATATCACCTGCCGATTCCAGGATTTGTTTTTTGCAAATCAGATAGAATTTCTAGAATCTGATTTCATATTAATCCTCCGTGTAATATTTATTAGTTTATAGAATTTTGGGAACCTTTTGGAGCTAGCCAAATTTTACCGACTAAAATAATATTAATTAAATAATGTTAAATACTTTTTTCTTTTTCTTTTTTCTTCTTCCCCACGTCTCTCCACCGCCATTACCCACCGCCTTCTCTCTTTCCCCTTATTAAATCTCTCCCTCTCCCTTTCTCTATTTTCACCCCTAACTCTCTCTCTCTCGCTCTTAAATAGCCTCTCCCTCTCCTCTCTCTCCCTCTGTGTGTGTAGCCACCGACCACCCGCCAGGCAGGCCTCTGCCTGTTCGGTCCGCCGCGGGCGCCGCCGTTGGCTGTGCCCCAACCGGACCACCACCATTCTTCCCCTTTTCCCTTCCTCTCCTTCTTCTTCTTCCAGTTCTTCTTCTCCTTCTTCTTCTTTCTGTCTCTTCTCCTCCCTGTTCGCGGGCCCAGACCATCGCCGCCAGCCTGGCGCCGCCGCCGACGGGCTATCGTGGCCGCGTGGCTGCGTGCGTGGCTACACGCAGGGCAGCAGTGCGCTGCCCTCCCCCTTCTCCCTCGTTCTCTCTTTCTCTCTCTTTCTATTGGGTTTAAACCCAATAATTTTAATACATACTCATTAACCCATTAAACCCAAACCCATTAGCTCTATAACCCAATAACCCATCACTTATATTAATAGGTATAGGTTGTGATAGATAAAACCCAACCCAATAAGCAGCCCAAACTACTTCTAAACCCAATAAGATAAGTTTTACATAAAAAAACCCCTGTTAAATAAATTTACTCCATTTTAAATCCTTTAAATTACAAATTTAACCCTTTTTGTTATGATTTTAGTGTTTGGGCGATATCTTGGGCATCCGGTGTCCGCTTGGGATGATTCTAGAGTCGTTGCGATCGTAAAAAGACGAGCTACATTCTTGTGCTAAATATGTGAGCGTTTTTCTTTATAAATTGCATTTTATCATGTTTACTTAATAACTGTTTGAAAATCGTGATTATCAGTAAAATTGGAATTTATAAGTTATATAAATAGTAAATAACGATAATTATATGTGATTACTTAACATATTCAATATGATAACGTTTAATTGTGATTATTGATTTAATATAAAATACAGATGACTTAGTTATATACTGATAATAAGTGACTATTGGATTATTGATAAAGCAATTAGTTTAATGATTATTGGATTATTAATAGTTATTAATAAATTAATAGTTATTAAAAAGGTTGTGAAGAGTTAAAAAGATAGGCTTGCAGATAATTTCTTTATTAATAAGATTATGGATATCTTCATATTTAGACACATGTTCAAGTTACATATATCACCCTGCATGTATCACACACATATCACTGACACTGTTACTGTGACCAAACCACCGATATGCTAGACGTTGTACAAGTATGTATTGTCATGATTGTGGACACTGTGTTTACATGTACCTGTAACATCTTTACACGGACACCCTAGTACATTGAACACTGTTATTTCATGCAGACACTTGTTACGCTACACGCTATTAATGTATTTGTAGCACCGTGGCACGGATATACTATCACACCGGACGTGGTCATTACATGTATATATATCACTGTTACACATATCCTATTATACAGAACACTATTATTTCATGTTCATGTATCACTAATACATGGATAGGATATTCCACTGAATACCGTCATTTCATATTCTCGTATTATCGCTACATGGATATCCTGTACACAGTTAATTTAGGTTCTCACACCATTGTTACATAGATTCATTGATAAATATGTGTTGGTTGTTTCTGTATTTCTGTTGCATGGATCATTATTCATATTACATGAATTATTGTTATATGGATATTCCTGTATTCCAATGCATGATTGTTTCCTGTTATTGATATTGATATTCCTATAACTGGACATGTGAGCTGTTGATATATGATGTGTGGAACTAAGTGCCACGTGGATCAAAGCCACGGGGGCCACCTCGAGAATCCCACACCTTCTGCTTCCGTTTCTCGTTATCTTGTTTCATGCTATCAGCAGAGCTCATGTCCTGTTATCATGGTACATGTATCATGCACTGTTCTTGTTCCTGATATACTATGTAGACCAAATATAATAAATACAACACATGTTGGGGAAGACTTGACGGTTGAGTAGATCTTTTCGGGTGGATGTCTGGATCCATTGTTAGTCCCACTACGGGGGACGTGGCAGCGATGACTACCGTCTGTTATAGCTCAGTGAGCTTCCTGTTTCCTATCCTCCTCTTAGCGGAGGGCCCTGGACTCTGCATGCCAGGGGTCTGTTTAGGGCCGTGATCTCAGGTATGCACGAGCTATACCTACCCGACTAGAACTCCTTGACTATTGGGTTTCCAATTAACATAATAAAATAGTATAAACAATATTGACGTCGGGAATGCTTGTTATTTGGTCACTCTCTCGTTCAGATCATGGTACTCGTATGCCATGTTCGGATAGGTTTGTCCAGAGTGCGGGCTCCAGTATAAACTGTCAGTGGTAAGGGAGACTGGAGGAGATTGATTAAAATACCAGGCAGTACTGATTATTATTATTGTATAAATCACATGACATGCTCGACACATGTATATTATTATCCATTTATACTTGTTACTATTCCTGATATTCTATCCATTATCATGTCACCTGTATACCTTGTTACATTTTCTGATGTTTGTTACACTCCATGTGGTGACACACTAATCATGTACACATGTACTCTGCATTTCATGTATATCATGTAGACATCGTGACACCCCCATATCAACTATCATGTCACCTGTAGTAAGGTTATTCTCCATTCTTCATATCTCCATGTTCATATTCCTCATGACACCCTTAGACTACTGTTATTATTAGATTAAATAAAAAATATAAAGTAAAATGTGCTTCATGATACTTATACATACTGATATAGTTAGGAACACTTAATACCATATCATACTGCGTATTTTGAGAAGAATATATAAATAAAAGATCTCTATTAACTGTAGTAACATAATTCCCCAAAGTGACTTACTTATTATTTGTAGCACAGTTCAGACGCATAAAATGATATTAATTACATAACACTTGATCCTATTGTGATATTAACATTATTATAACATGTTAGGTATTGATAATGTTAAAATATGACTCTTGTATATTTTTTTATTGTTATTATTATTATATTGTATCACTGGTATTTAAACATGTATTATATATTATTATCGTGATAGTGTTATTATAATATATATTACTGCTTCTTTCATTTTATTACTCACTAGGTCACTTTCTGACGACCATGGGCTTGCGTGCCAGGTTGGAGATATGTGATATTATATTGTCAGATATTTCACTGGATTCACATAGGAGACTTGTCATCTATACTATCCATAGGTATCTTTATTATTTAATCTTTATTTCTTTGTTTATCCATATTTTCATATCTATCATGATCAATGACCTCTTTCTGCATGTATTCTTGTACTTATTTAATACTGAAATTATTGTGTATATTGTTTTTATTCCCAGTACTGTGGCATAGCGTACATATATGAACGTATTTCTGCCCTGCGTATGTATGTCGTCGTAGCGTCCCCGTACCCTCGGGATCGGGGCTTTACAGAGGCCGAAAAGCATGCGGATGAGGACGTTGTGAAGCTGTAAAAGGAAGTCAAGATCTTCAAGCTCATAAAAAATCGACATTGTTATAACTATGAGCGCAAGGCAAACCACAGAGATACCCTACTTATAGCCTATGCACCGACCAAGGAACGATGGAATCTTGACCTCCCTGTTGGCCCAATGGCCTTCCACTCTAGTTTTGATGATGATCAACACTCATGAAGTTATGTTTACTAATATTCTTGTGTTTCTAAGTTTCAGATCATTAACAGGATATTAGTTGGTGATTAGCTTCAACAAGATGATTAGAAGCTATTCATGATAATTCCGGTGCCAAAAGCTTAAAGATCATACCTTTGCACTTGGAGAATCACGGAGTTTTGGAGCAAGTCTACTTGAAGATGAAGATCGTCAAGAAGACTTAGGTATCTAGTTTAGAGTTTGTGTTTTAGATCCATATTTGTAAAGCATAGTTTAGTTGATATGCTCAAGTGCACAAAACACACACGTTTCATGATTTGGTTTTTGGTTTTCATGAATAATAGATCAAAACAAGTTTACCTTATACCTATGTATATTAGATATGTTCTAGATATACATACATGCTTTAAACTTGCTAGACAAACTTATTTTGACTATCCTATTCATGTTTTGGAAAAATCAAGTTTGATAAAAATACAAGTTTTGTTTTTGATAAAATTGGCAAGACACAAAAATGAATTGATATGATTGATATATGTCTTGAAATTTTTATCACAAGTTTGGTTATCAAAGTAAAATGATAAAACAAGTTTTAGAAAAACAATTTTTTAGAAAAACAGTTTTTATTGTGATTAAAACTATTTTTTAGATTTACTGTGATTTTATGGGATTTTTATTGAGTGAAAAGACCTATTTTCAAATCCCGTATCTGTGCAGAACTGAGGACTGGCTGACAGGCCAAGTCGGTCGACCGGGACGGTCGACCGACGTGCACAAGTCTGTGCACGTTTTGGAGTCTCTGGGACGGTCGACCGGGCCGGTCGACCGAGATGAGAGTTCTGCTCTCAGGATGTTTCGGTCGACCGGGCCGGTCGACCGCTATTGCCCAACGGTCACATTTTTGACCGTTGGCGGTCGACCGGACCGGTCGACCGCAGTCTGTCAGACTGCCAACTCAGCCTAACGGCTAGTTTTGTATAGGGGCTATATAAACCCCATCTCTTTGGGGATTTTGGCCAAGTTTTTTAAGAGAAAAATTCTCAATTTTCTGAAGTGTTTAAAAGAGTTTTCAAAAGAGTTTTAAGTGCAAAAACTTCTCATCTTTATCTGTTTTGGGTTTTTGGAAAATCAAAGAAAACTAGGTTTTGGGATTTTGATTTGGTATTTCATTTTCTATCTTATACAAGAGATTTCCCAAGTAGTTTTTCTTTGTTGCTTGTTTCCAAAAACACTTTGATTCCACACTTGAGCTATCACCTATCCTAATCTATTTAGGATCTTGTTTTTGTGGAAAAAGAAAAAGGAAAGAGGTTTGTGGTTGAGATATACCACTTGTTGTAAACCCTTGATTTCTTGAGTTGCTCCCTCTTGGGTAGAGGTGGAGAGTGTTGTATTGGGTTGTTTGTTTGGATCCCTCTTAGGTAGAGGTGATTGAGTTTGGTTGTGAGCCTCTTCGGTAGAGGTGTGTGGATTGGTTGTTGTATTGGCTACGGGTCTAACCCCTCGGTTGTGAGGAGGTTGTTGTTGAGAGAGGAGTTTGGTACTCCTAGTGTTGTAAGAAATCCTCTTTGGTAGAGGTTCCCTCGGTGGGAGTTGAGATAGTGGAAATCCTACACGGTGGTGTAGGCGGGGATGTAGAGCAAGGTGCTCGAACCTCGAAACAAATCTTGGTGTTTGCGTTTTGATCCATTGTCTCTCTAACTCTCTCTCTTATATTTGTGCAAAGCATCATATTCATATCATATCATATTTGCTTGTGTTGTGCATAATTCATATTGCCTTGCATTTATTTATATTGCTATTCATTCTTATATACTTGGCTTGATTGTGTGTATTTTATATTGCTTGGATTGCTTGTGTGTGTGTGCCTAACTTATACTCATTCAACAAGAGCTTCACATAGCACCTCAACCCATTTCAAGGGGAATCAAGGGGAGTTAGTCTAGAGCCTCGCAAGGGGAATTCGGCTACACTTGTTGTATTGTATTAGTTTGTGCATAATTTGCATTAGCTTCCGCATTTAGCGCACTTAGTTTGCATTAAGTTTCTTAGATTAGCACTTACACCTATTCACCCCCCCCTCTAGGTGTTTTTCAATTGGTATCAGAGCTAGTGCTCCTGATACTTAGGCTTAACATCCTAGGAGTGAGATCCATTTGCTTGCTAATCTACATTTGCATTTGATTGTTTGCACATATTTAGTTTATACGATGGACTTCATGACCCCACCTAGTTTTGACCCTTCCAACATTGATGTTTGGAAGTATAGGATGTCCATGTACCTAAAGACCCTAGGTTTGCATGTTTTCCTTGCGGCCACCGAGAGATGTTATCTTGGTGATTGCAATCATATAGGGGCCAATGCACAAGCCCTAGAGGCCATTAGAAGCACATTACCTAAAGATTATCTTATGTGTGTTTCTAATCTTGATTCCGCTTTTGCAGTGTGGAACAAGTTGACAACAACCACCACCTCCAAGCTTCAATTGCCAATCCAAGAAGAGGAATCTAGCGGAGAATCCGAGCCACAACAATGCTATATGGTCCAAGGGAATGACTCCCTTGAGGTACATTCGGAATCTCAACTAGATAGTAATGATTGTGCTAGTTCTTCAAATGATTATGTTGATCCCCATGCCTTAAATGAAGAACTATCTATTGTGTGTGAAAAGTTAATAGAAAAATATAACTTGTTGAAAAAGAAAAGTCTAGATATTGAAAAAGAAAATAAATGTTTGCATTCTAGACTTGATAGTGTTTTGCAAGAGAAGGTTGAGGTCTATAATGAAAGAGATTCATTAAAATCTCAACTTGATCTTGCACTTAAAGAAAATGAATTTTAAAATCTAAAAATGATTGCCATGTTCTTTTGAAGAAAAATGAAAATTTGTCTTCAAAAGTTGATTTTGTTTTAAAAGAGAATGTTAATTTGAAAAACAAAATCATTTCTATTTCCAATGATTTAAATGTTTGCTTAGAGAAAAATATTGTTTTGCAAAATAAAATTGATGCACATGTTTGCCATGCTAGTGTAGCTTCTTCATCTAGTCTACCTAATGCATGTACCTCTTCTTCTAGGATCAATGATGATATTTGTATGTTAAAGAAGAGAGTAGATTGTTTGGGCTCCACTATGAGCCAATGTGCCATGAACCACACACGCTTGGAAACCTTGGTTCGAAAGAAACAAGTTCCATCCTTTATGCATGCACACCCATCACGGCATACACATGCTTCACACGGACACCATCAACACATGTATGCTCATGTGTACACATGTACACATTGTGGCCGAAAAGGCCATCTTGCTAAATTTTGCTATGATCGTTTACATGTTGAAAATTTAGCCAAGAAATTTGTTTGGGTTAGAAATGAGACTAACCCCCATGGACCCAATAAGAGATGGGTACCAAAAATCACCCCTCCTATTATTTTTGATGTAGGTGTGGGCTCTCACATGACGTGAGAGTGATGACACCTTGGAGTGGATGCGTTCCGGACTTCATGGAAATCAAATTGGATGCATCACTTTCAAGGGAAGATTTGGTGGAGATGACCACCATGTTTTGGAGACAAGGAGAGTTGCTTCTTCGGTTTTGGTAACAATCCTTTACTCCCATTTATTGTTTACATGCTTTTCATGTTTTAATGTTTATAGCATGTTTTTGATGTCTATGGATTAGTATGTTCATTCCATGTTTATTAGATCCTTGACATACATGTATAGTATTTGAGACACATATGCTTATATGAACCCATATTTAGTGTTCTCACTTTTGTTTAAGCTATAATGTACATCATGAATCTAATACATGTGAATTTACATAGTAATCATGTTTTAGTTTTATCATGATGATTTTTATATTGTGTTTTGATGCTTCATGTTAAGGTTACTTGTTTAGATGTTAGTTTTCATTAAGACTAGGAATTATACTTGTACATATAGTGGGCCACAAATAAATCTATATATGTATGAGCTTGAACGCTTATTTGAACCCATTAGATGTGCTAGTATAGTCTAGTTTTGATAATTCATACATTTCAAACTTGTATTCCATTTTTTGGATTTGTTTTATGATTGTGTGTTTCACTTCATGTATATGTTTGTATTGCCAAACTTTAAGATATACATGTATACCCCTTGAGTCATTTGCCTTTCATGCAAATCTATATATGGACTCAATTGTGTTTAGGGATATGTATGTATACTTCATGTTTGACAATTCATACATATACCTTGAAATGAAATTTGTTGTGATGAAAATTTAGTTTTTCATGTTTCATGTATTTATGTTTAACTTCATGTATATGTCTATCTAGTTCAAACTAATCTTATACATATACATCTTTTTGAGCCACGTGCCTTCATGAATATACATTTAGTGGACTCGTTGAGTTTTGGATATGTATGTATATTTTAGCTTGTATTAGACATACATATGCCTTGAAGATTAAATAAGGAGTTTTATATGATTTTTCATGTTTTTGATGGAATTATGTTTTAAGGAATAATTGAGCTTAATGAAATATTTTTCATGATTATGATCTTCACATATTATTTGTACACTCATATCTATTGCTCATGTTTTGTTTCTCATGAGTTATGCTTTATTGGTTAGAGTGATGATTATCATGTGAATTTCATTTTTGTTTTATTCTTTGCTTGAAGGATTTCGTGCTAGTTAACAAATTTTCCATTTAACTAATTGCGGTGTTCTTCATTTTGGTAGTGATTTTCAAACAAAACTACATTTTCAAATCTATCTTTGAAAACCCCTACCATCTAAGGGCGGTAGGATGGGAGATCATGCTCATGTATGCCCTAAATTGAAAATTTTTAAAACTTGAATTATGATTGGGTGGTAGAGAATATGATGTATACACTTGAACTTATTGTTATATCATTTTGATCTTCTGGTATACTCATATATGTTTTGTATGTATGTATGCTTTAAATTCTAAGTATATCAATTTCTATTGGTATCTATTTTTCATACATATATATGTTTGTGTTTATGCTAGTGCTTGAGTTTCAATTTTGTTTAAATTGATTACTTTTAAATTGTTATCAAGACTATGCATGACTTTAGTTTGTATTTCATAAAGGGGGGAAAAATTTGATTTTGTATTTCAATTGGTAATTGTACTCCCACTCTTTATGATTAAAAGTTGATATTTTAAACATATGATATCAACATCAAATTATATGTTTTTTTTTAAAATGAACAATTCTTACAATTGGTATCTCATATGTTGTTTAAAGAATATATTCAAAGTTTTGATTTGTATTTCCTATATGCAAGGAGAGCTTAACATCTCTCTTACATATAGATTCATGTTGAGTATATTATAAATTGAGGAGCTTGACAACTCTTCTTTATATGATATACGTGTGTAGGGGGAGCTTCACATCTCCTCTTATGCATTACATAATATGTGTTATGTGAATTGGGGCTTGTCATCCCTTCTTCATGTAATGCATATGTGTAGGGAAGCTAACTTAGCGTCTTCCTCTTCATGAATGTATATAGCATATAACATATATTGATCCTTGTTTATTGGTATCAAGATGCTTCATTGACATATTTTCAATCGATATCATGTTTTTAAAGTCACCCCTTATTGACTTTGTTTTTGTTTTAGACAAAAAGGGGGAGAACATTGTTTGCATTGTTTTGATTGACAAAAAGGGGAAGAAAGATTTTTACCCCTCATTTTATCTATGGTTTTGATTGTTTACCCCTTTGTTGATGATTGACAAAAAGGGGAGAAGTATTTGTATTTTATATGCATGCTTATGTTTATGCATATGTTATGTTTTAATCTCAAGAATATTAAGTTTGATTGATTTATAGAGTTTGCTTTGTAATTGGTATCTAGAGCTTATTTTGTTTTGAATATTCCATTTGATATCTAGAACCATTTATTGTTTATGCAATGCATACGCATGTTTCATATTTAATACTAATTGCATATATTTCTTGTTTATCCCTATGCATGAGTTGGGGGAGCTTCCTTGAAGCTTATCTTTAATCCATGCATATATAACTCCATGAGTTTTGTCATCATCAAAAAGGGGGAGATTGTTGGCCCAATGGCCTTCCACTCTAGTTTTGATGATGATCAACACTCATGAAGTTATGTTTACTAATATTCTTGTGTTTCTAAGTTTCAGATCATTAACAGGATATTAGTTGGTGATTAGCTTCAACAAGATGATTAGAAGCTATTCATGATGATTCCGGTGCCAAAAGCTTAAAGATCATACCTTTGCACTTGGAGAATCACGGAGTTTTGGAGCAAGTCTACTTGAAGATGAAGATCGTCAAGAAGACTTAGGTATCTAGTTTAGAGTTTGTGTTTTAGATCCATATTTGTAAAGCTTAGTTTAGTTGATATGCTCAAGTGCACAAAACACACACGTTTCATGATTTGGTTTTTGGTTTTCATGAATAATAGATCAAAACAAGTTTACCTTATACCTATGTATATTAGATATGTTCTAGATATACATACATGCTTTAAACTTGCTAGACAAACTTATTTTGACTATCCTATTCATGTTTTGAAAAAATCAAGTTTGATAAAAATACAAGTTTTGTTTTTGATAAATTGGCAAGACACAAAAATGAATTGATATGATTGATATATGTCTTGAAATTTTTATCACAAGTTTGGTTATCAAAGTAAAATGATAAAACAAGTTTTAGAAAAACAATTTTTTAGAAAAACAGTTTTTATTGTGATTAAAACTATTTTTTAGATTTACTGTGATTTTATGGGATTTTTATTGAGTGAAAAGACCTATTTTCAAATCCCGTATCTGTGCAGAACTGAGGACTGGCTGACAGGCCAAGTCGGTCGACCGGACCGGTCGACCGCACCATAGGCCGGTCGACCGGGACGGTCGACCGACGTGCACAAGTCTGTGCACGTTTTGGAGTCTCTGGGACGGTCGACCGGGCCGGTCGACCGAGATGAGAGTTCTGCTCTCAGGATGTTTCGATCGACCGGGCCGGTCGACCGCTATTGCCCAACGGTCACATTTTTGACCGTTGGCGGTCGACCGGACCGGTCGACCGGCAGTCTGTCAGACTGCCAACTCAGCCTAACGGCTAGTTTTGTATAGGGGCTATATAAACCCCATCTCTTTGGGGATTTTGGCCAAGTTTTTTAAGAGAAAAATTCTCAGTTTTCTGAAGTGTTTAAAAGAGTTTTCAAAAGAGTTTTAAGTGCAAAAACTTCTCATCTTTATTTGTTTTGGGTTTTTGGAAAATCAAAGAAAACTAGGTTTTGGGATTTTGATTTGGTATTTCATTTTCTATCTTATACAAGAGATTTCCCAAGTAGTTTTTCTTTGTTGCTTGTTTCCAAAAACACTTTGATTCCACACTTGAGCTATCACCTATCCTAATCTATTTAGGATCTTGTTTTTGTGGAAAAAGAAAAAGGAAAGAGGTTTGTGGTTGAGATATACCACTTGTTGTAAACCCTTGATTTCTTGAGTTGCTCCCTCTTGGGTAGAGGTGGAGAGTGTTGTATTGGGTTGTTTGTTTGGATCCATCTTAGGTAGAGGTGATTGAGTTTGGTTGTGAGCCTCTTCGGTAGAGGTGTGTGGATTGGTTGTTGTATTGGCTACGGGCCTAACCCCTCGGTTGTGAGGAGGTTGTTGTTGAGAGAGGAGTTTGGTACTCCTAGTGTTGTAAGAAATCCTCTTTGGTAGAGGTTCCCTCGGTGGGAGTTGAGATAGTGGAAATCCTACACGGTGGTGTAGGCGGGGATGTAGAGCAAGGTGCTCGAACCTCGAAACAAATCTTGGTGTTTGCGTTTTGATCCATTGTCTCTCTAACTCTCTCTCTTATATTTGTGCAAAGCATCATATTCATATCATATCATATTTGCTTGTGTTGTGCATAATTCATATTGCCTTGCATTTATTTATATTGCTATTCATTCTTATATGCTTGGCTTGATTGTGTGTATTTTATATTGCTTGGATTGCTTGTGTGTGTGTGCCTAACTTATACTCATTCAACAAGAGCTTCACATAGCACCTCAACCCATTTCAAGGGGAATCAAGGGGAGTTAGTCCAGAGCCTCGCAAGGGGAATTCGGCTACACTTGTTGTATTGTATTAGTTTGTGCATAATTTGCATTAGCTTCCGCATTTAGCGCACTTAGTTTGCATTAAGTTTCTTAGATTAGCACTTACACCTATTCACCCCCCCTCTAGGTGTTTTTCACTCCCATGCTCCTTCAACGCCTGACGCATCTGCCGTGGCTAAGGTGGTTGGAGCTTCTTGGCAGCTTCTAGCCAGTGAAGCTATTGTTGAGACCCAGTCTGTTGAAGCCTATCGGTACTCCGAGGCGGATCCTGCTTTCAGAGTTGCTGAGGCACCTCACCCAGATATTAGGAGTGTTTGAGCGAGTTGTGGTTTCTCTAGTTGTACTTTTAATCTTCTTTGTCAATAATGGATAGAAAATTTTTGCTCAATGTCTGAATTTCTCAAACTTTAGATTTTTCTTATATTGTCATTCTATTGTTGGTTGTAGCTTGATGGAGTTGCGGTAGGTATGACTCGCCTCCCGAGGGAACTTCCCCAGGCCTAGTCGGGCCCACTCTGGGTGTTGAAGAATGTGGGCTTCGGTTCTTGAAAGTCATGTGAGAAGTTGATTCACGGGTATCAGGCTTATCGAAGAGCCCGTGGAGAACTCAGATGACTCCGAATTCGACAACTTCGAAGACTCGAATGAAGGTCCCGCCCTCGGTCTCCGGGAGGAGCCTGGATCTCTGCTTGATTATATACACGCCTAACGCGAGAGAGTGGCGAAGAGCCGCTTCTGATTGATGCCGGTCTGCCTCTTCGCATGGAGCTCATGTTGTACTATTGCCTCATTAGTCAGTTGGACCGCGAGTTGAATTGCCATCGGTTGAAGGCAAGCGACCTCTGGGACCAGCTGTCCAAATGGATGGATAAGTAGTCGAAGCAAGCCCGACAACTGAAGATGTTGAAGAAGGAGAAGCTCGAGCTGTCTAAGGCTATGAAGGAGCTGAAGAAGGAAAACTCGAACTTTCTGAGGCTCTCCTAGAGAAGTTGGACGCATTGAAGGCGATCGAGGACGCCTCAGGCTTGCATGATATTATTCTTAAGAGGCAGTCGTGCTAGAATTTTACCTGTTTTCAACAGAAGATGGTCCAAGAAGATTCAATCAAAGTTGAAGAAGATGATGGCTTGAAGCAGAAAAAAAGAAGCATATCAAGGTATGTTAGTCGACCATATAATCGACTAACAAAACTATTAGTCGACTAATCAGAGTGATAAGTCGGTTCATAGGCAGAAACAGAGAAGGAACAGTTTACAATAGTCAACTATATGAGTGTATTAGTCGACTAATCATATGAACTAATCAACTAATAGAGGCGTTTTCTGAAGCAAAATCAGTTTCCTTTTCAGGCACAGGTTTTCTTTTCTGGTGGATTACAAATAGGACTCAGTTTCTATTCAATGAAGGGTTAGTTTCAAAAGATTAAAGGGTTTAGAACTTTTCTAGATCAAAGAGATCAACTCCTAATAGGATTGATCAAGATTCTTCAAGTATCCAATGGTCAAGATCATCTCATACTCCAAATAGAAGTTGTATTGTACAATTCTATAAATAAAGGTTGTAACCTACTATTTAGGGGAGAAGAGGAGCAAAAGAGAAGAAAGTTGTGATGAACAATAATATAAGACCCTAAAATGCCAAATAGGCCCGAAAAGCCAAGGAAAAAAAAAAGCAAGGTGAAAGTGCATATAGAGAAGGTATAATCTTGTAATCTAGACGCAGACTCAAGCAGAAGGCGAATACTCTTGTGAGATCAAGAAAAAGGTTAAATCTCTTTGTATCAAGTTTACTAATAAAACTCTCTCAAGTTCTCTCCCCGTGGACGTAGGCCAAGTTTGGGCCGAACTACGTTAAATTGTATGTTCTTCCTCTTGTATCTTTTAATATTCATCTTGTGTGCTCAAGGTAATCGATCTCATGGAGTGCTTGAGGTCGTCAGTGGAGATCTTCATATCTCCCAACTATTAGTATCATAGTAAGTATGGTATCCCGAGTTATGCATACAACAAGTTGGCGATTGATTCGCACCTGTCACGGGAGACGCAACACATTGAAGAAAAACTTGAGCTCAGAAGGAAGGTCTGACAATTGGAGCTGAGTTCACAGCACTCTGAGCGTAAGGTTGAGGATCAGCAAGCAGAAGTGGTGCAATTGAGTGATCGCTAATCCTACCAAGAGGCTCAAAATTTGTGTTTTGAGTTGAGTAGGCATCGCTTTTCGGGCCTAACCGGGCCAGGACAAAGTGAGAGACGGAGGTAGCAGCCAGTTTGTTAGCACTTTTACTCCTTTTGTAACGATGTATTTGTAATAAACATGTTATGGCTCCTTCAATTCTGAGTCTTGCTTTTTCTGCGTGTTTGCACGACTTGTTGCATTTGTCTAATTACGTTCGACCACAGGAGTGAGTTAGCACGCGGTGTCGGCAGTTGTCAGAGTGACTTGATTGTCTTATTGCGTTCGACTCGAGGGACTGAGATTTAGGACGCGGAGTCGACAGTTGTCAAAGCTTGCCCTCTGGGTGATTCATTTCAATGTCTCCGCAGCGCCTATTAGTTGTAAGAGTTAGCCGTCAAGTTGATAACCATATATAGGCTGCCGGAGTGACTGTTAGGAGCGCTTCCGTCTTTCACGAGAGCCTCCGTATAGTTCTAGCCGTCAGAGTGAGAACCCGATATAGGCTATCAGAATGACCATCAGCAGCGCTTCCATCTTTCAGGAGAGCCTCTATGTAGGTCTAGCCGTCAGGATGAGGACCCGATATATGCTATCGGAGCCACCAGCAGGACTTTCATCTTTCAGGAGAGTCTCCGTGTAGGCTTAACTGTCAGGGTGAAGACCCGATATAGGCGGTCAAAGTGACCGTCAGAAGCGATTCCATCTTTCAGGAGAGCCTCCTTGTAGGTCTAACCATCAGGGTAATGACCCGATATAGGCTGTCAAAGTGGCCGTCAGGAGCGCTTCCGTCTTTCAGGAGAGCCTCTATATAGGTTTAACCGTCAGGATAAGGCCCGATATAGGCTGTCAGAGTAACCATCAGGAGCGCTTTCATCTTTCAGGAAAGCCACTGTGTAGGTCTAACTGTCAGGGCGAGGACCCGATATAGGCTGCCGGAGCCATCAGAAGGACTTTTATCTTTCAAGAGAGTCTCTGTGTAGGCTTAGCTGTCAGAGTGAAGACCCGATATAACCTGTCAGAGTGACCATCTGGAGCGCTTCTGTCTTTCAGGAAAGCCCGTGTAGGTGTAGCCGTCAGGGTGAGGACTAGGCTGTTGGAGTGACCGTTAGGAGCGCTTTTGTCTTTCAAGAGAGCCTCTGTATAGGTCTAGCCGTCAGGGTGAGGACCCGATATGCTGTCGGAGCCATCAGAGGACTTTCATCTTTCAGGAGAGTCTTCGTGTAGCCTTAGCCGTCAGGGTGAGAACCCAATATACGACGTTAGAGTGACCATCAGGAGCGTTTTCGTAGCTGTCAAGAGACTCTGTATAGGTCTTGAACCGTCAGGGTGAGGACCGTTATAGACTGAAAGAGCGACCATCAGGAGTGCTTTCGTCATTTAGGAGTAACTTCGTATAGTTCTGAGCCTTCAGTGTGAGGACCAATATAGGTTGTAAGAGAGACCATCAAGAGCACTTTCATCATTCAGGAGTGACTCCGTATAGGTCTGAGTCGTCAGAGTGAGGACCTGTTATAAGCTGTAAGAGCGACCATCACAGCGCTTCCGTCATTCAGGAGTCATTTCGCATAAGTCTGAGCCATAGGGTGAGGACTCGATATACGCTTTTTGACGCATTTCCAAGATCGTAGGGAAAGAGATGGTGCACTATTGCGAACTTTTTCGTTGAATGTAATAGAATCATACAATATCGTTTCAAATGAAAAGAGTTTCATTGCTTTCCGAGCGTCTTTTCGTCTTGATCGACTAAGATGCATTGCCTTCTATCAAGGAAGTGCCGAAAATAGTGTTTACTTTCCGATACTATATGAGAGCCTGGTTGACCTAACTCTCTTAACGCGGAGTCTTGTTCACCTCCTACTGCATTTTGGTCTCCCAGGATTGTCCGTGGTTGAGGATGAACTCCTTGAGATACCCTCGGTTTTACAAGCTCTTGGAGCTGTCTCCAGAGAGAGCGGTAATCAACGGTACAGTCACCCATTCCGTCATGGAAAGCGCAGAACTCTCCGCCTCCTTGCTCTTCAGTTACGTGGGAGTGGCCATGGGTGCCTCACCCACTCTTGATCTTTGATGGCATTGAAGACATGGTCCACAAATTTTTAAACAGGGTGAAGTCAGCTTCATCTCCATAGGTCTTCGCGGGGTTTCAAGAGGGTTGCTTGTTAATTCCGCCAGAAGCTCGATTCTGATTCTTCTTCGGGAAAACTGATTGTGGCTTATCTTCCCCTCTACAAGAGTGATCTACTACGTTCCAAGTCACATCCTGGATCTGGATGTATTTATGAGCCCAAGAGAGGATGTCCCTCATCCTGTTGACTTCATGCTTCACCAAGTGTTTGTAGAAAGAGTGAAAGACTTGCAGCTCACTGTTGAACGCAGCGGCAGCCACATCATCATTATAGCTATACACCGAGGCCATTTGGCTTTGAAAATAACTGACATAATGTTTGAGGCTCTCTCCGATCTTCATCTTGATTGTGAGGTGACTACTGTTCCTCTTAAGCTCCCGTTAGGAAGCATATTGGTGATAAAAAGTCTGCTTCACCTTTCAAAGCTTCGGAGTGAGTGCATCGGGAGAGAATAGAACCAATCATAGGCAGCACCTTTGAGACTGAATGGGAGCACGCGACTCTAAAGGAGGTCATCATGAAAGTAGACCGCCATCTTATCTTGATACTGCCAGAGGAGCTGGATGGGATCGATCGCCCCAGAGTAACACTTGAAGCTTGGCATTATGAGCTTTTTGTGAAAGAAATGAAAGGCGATTTCCTCCGAGAGTGGTGAGTCCAAGGCTCTCAAGCCGCAAGACTCCACCTCCTTTCGGAGTTGTTCACTTGCTACCTCGATCTGCTTCCAAGCAATCTCCTCAATGTCCTCGATGTGAGGGACTTTCGGGCCTTGCGGGGGCCAGAATTCTCAGATTGCTCGTCATCACTCAGGAGGTCAGATCTGGCGCGCCTCTTATTGCTCTCGGTGTGGGTGATTCCCGCGGTAAGAAGTGATCACGCCTCTGCCCCCTGATTCTTAGAGGACTGGGATTTTCACAGGATCTCGATCTGAGTGACGAGTTGATTCTGGAAGTGGGCTGACGCGTCTCTCTAAAGCAGCTTTCTCATGTTCACACATCGTCTCCACCAATTGCTCGTCCAATTGCCTTCGGAGACTGACAAGTATTTGGAGGAGCAAACACGCGTCGGGATCTTGATGAGGGTTAAAAATCTAACCAGTACAGAAATCAAAACAAAGCATTAAAAGAGAAATAGAAGACACGAGAGAAAAAGGTGTGGCTGTGACAATAGAAAAGAGATTAGAAATTACATAAATAAGAATTCAAACTCAGTTTCCTCTGATGCATCAATATTTAGTGACTGACAAGGTAAAAATGTATTTTTAGGCTGGTAATACAAATAGATAACTGAAAATCAGTCCATGTGTCATTGATTCAACATTACCATTGTCACTGATTATAAAAGAGTCATTACAAAAGAGAAACAGAATTACATAAATAATCAATCAATTTTAGGTTTGGAACTATATTTATGTGCTGGACCTAAAATTTTCCTAGCATACTTGTCACCCCATGTTACAGTTAACACTTGTGCTATTTTTTTTCACTTTAAAAATCTAATTGCCAACATAAATAAAAGACAAAAAGTAACTATAGGTACCACTTGGTAGAAACACAAGGCTAAAAACACAAGTCTATCCAGCATACAGCATACAGCATACAAGAAAATTATGTGTGGACCTTGTACCAAATATACCAACTAGGAACAAGAAGTGGGCACAAATCTCTAACCAGTGAAGCATGTAGAGCTAATGACATAATTAAAGACTAAAAGTAAAGAGTATTCTGGTATAATAAGATATAGTGTTTCTAGCCAGTATATTCCAACCTTATACCTTGGCCAGATAGTATATATCTATGAAAAGAGTTACAAGACCAGCACACCCAGGCATCAAAGTACTGAAAAATGAATAGCTATTCTCGACACTCTTTCGAGTATTTCTTTCGAGTATACATTGCAAGTTTTTCTAAACTGCCGGTGTAAGCTTTTCTATTACTACTCTATTCCGTCCAACTTATTTTCCTACAAAAAAGTTCATGTCGGTAAAGTTACATTATTTCCTTTCTTCCTTCACATACGCTTTTCACAACTTTTAAGTTTCTAAGACAGTAAAAATAGAGAAAAAGCAAAAACATTGCATTCAATAGAAAATGCTTGTCCAAAATTGTTCTTATCGACTTGCTGCGTTACAGTATAAATGGAACATCTCCTGCTTCAATTAACACAACCTCGGTCCAACTTGATGGATTCATATAGCAAAGCATTATATAAGGATAATTATTGATAAAGCATGTGTAAATTCAGAAGATAACAGGAGGGAATACCTGTAACCAGTTCACCTAACATGAGATCAAGTTGCAGTCCAACCACTGTTGGTTTAGGTTGTCGAAAATATTCCTGTGCTGGAAACCTCACAGATTTGCATATTCAGATCTCGCAAATCATACAGTACTTGCAATACTTGCAGTGAATTCTTTTTCTCCCTCCTTTTTTTTTTTTTGCAAAAAAAAGGAGGCTAGTAATGTAGAGCCCCATAAACCAGCAAGATAAGCATCAAAGGTTCACGGTATCACATAGAAAGCATTTTCCTTGCGGATAGAGAATATAAGAGAACTCCCCTAAAAGATACTTCATCTAAAGGAAAAAGCTGGGCCATGGAGAAGAAACCAAGTATGATCTCCACTGAGTTTGATTTTTTCACTTGAGCAATGATTGCATATTGTTTCACATCTTTACCTGAGTTTCATTTTCCGTCACTTGATTGCACATCTTTGTCACTTGATTGCACATCTATGCAGGCCTTGTTTGTGTCACTTGAAGCTGAAAAACATTGTCAAAACTCTGTTCAATACTCAGCAGCAGAAGAAAGGAATGTATTAGATTCAAATCAATAAAAATTCTGACTTTTGGATAAAGACCTAATCATAATTGCAGTAAAATATATATATACACATAATTGAACCAGGGAAATAGGTAAAATAAAAATTTAAAATTATGAAATAAAATGGGTAAAATGAAAGGAAAAAAAAAGTGGCCGCCCAGCCAGACCAAACCCGAGCTCCAATAGTAACCTTGACCCAAGAAAAATCCAGTCAAACAAGAATCTAAATGGAAACCTGTGGATATGGGAGACTAAAATTAAAGTAGCAACCATGCTCATCGATCCATGCTCTCAGCATCAAACTGGAATTCAAGGCAGTGTCATCTTGCATCTGTATCAACAGAAGGAAATGTTTAATATCTTCATTGGTCACAAATGCAGAGAGGAGGCTACCAGATTCAGAAGCATACTTACCAGATTACTGATGATATGTTCAAATAGAGCAAGCCACAGCTGTGCAGAAGACAATGATTAACTGTATCATGAAACAAAACAACATCAAAATGAATCCCAATATTCCCAGAAGACTTAACAAACGCACAAGAGGCCAGTTCCCCAGAAAAGAGTTGAATATCAAACCACACGAATAATGAATTCCAAATACCACGAATGCTGGAAATCGTGCACACCATGTATACATATTTTCTTGCCGCAATTTGGGAAGGGGGGCAAAAGGAGCCTATGAACTTCAGAAGAGTCCAATATCAAAGAAAATTTGTAAAGATTTGTAAGTTCTTTAATATGAACATAAGCAAGGAAATTGCACAAAGAATGCATATTACAAAATCAGGATCTGTTGTGAGTGTGACAATCATGGTAAATTTTTTTCTTAGAAGAGAATATCATATAGGAAGGAGAGGGTAAACACAGCGTGAATATTTGTGATTCTCAGGCAACAGCTGCATACGGGAAACCAAAAGAAAATGAATTATGGATATAGTATATTCAGAAATTCTACATATAGGAACTCAAAGCTCTTATTATGGTACAAACTGAAACGAAATACAATACTTTGCTAATATTTCATAATGATCTGGCATGAATCCCCAACAAAGAAAGAAATCTACGGCACACAGGTATGAATAGAAAATCAATACATTGAATCTGCAGAAATGATAAAAAGTACACATAATATGCAAAACTGCAATAACTTATTTACCTTTTAACTAGCTTCTTTAACAGCGTCCATCTGCATCCTCATTTTAATTAAAAAGAAAAAAAAAAAAAAACTAAATGACGTAACAGAAAACTAAAAACCTGTCAACCAAACCAGAACCCAGGACCAGAAACTAATATACTTATTTGCAATTAAAACTGGAAAGATAAATTTTTTTTTCCCCCTTTAACACCAAGATTTTAGCTTCTGATGTCAGAAACAGCCCAAAAACTGTACAAAGACTTGCAAAAAGAAAAAATGACTTAGTATCCATGTATGAGACCCCTGAAAAGAATAGGGTTAACCTGTAACCTAAGAATACAAGTTCTTGAAGGGTTTATAGAATAAGTTCATGTCAATTCATTGGATCTTTAATTGGCATGACCTCTATTGCTACTTCAAATTCAGCCAGCTGGTTACCCATATCCACATACATCTTGGTCTCTGTTATAACCTTTTTGCATCCCTTTTGGATCCGAAAAGGACTTGAAAGAAAACAACATCAAGTCCTAAAGGGAATAATCATTCAATAACCAAGATGCAAATGTTTTTTATAACTCTGTTCTACCCAGGCAAATCAGCCTTGCTCGAACGGGGGATGACTTTTTGCCTTAAACAGCTTGTGCCGATCCCCGTCTTCAGGTGCAACTTCCTGCATTCTGCACTGCATGCAGATGGTTTATACTGGTCGCCACTTTCTGGAATGCTTTGTTGACCTGTCAACTTAATAACTCATTAGTTGCCTCCAGTCTTGAATTAGGCAGGCATTATCAAATAACAGGCATCTGAGTAATTCAAACAGCCCAGATGACAACCCTTGAATGGATTAGGACTTCACACTTGCAGTCACTGCGATGTGCCTTTCAATCAATTTATCCACAAAAGATCGAATCTGCAGCAGTTCACATAGCACAGAGAAGTCAAAATATACAAAATTACAATCAAAGCAAATCAAATTATAGTTAATCTGGAAGGGAAACTCTACTGTAAGTCAAAAACAAATTGCTGCATCAGAAAAAAAAAAACTCAAGATATGTGGACCCAGAAAAGATTGCCATTGCTAAGATGAGACAATAAAAGGTTTCTATATAAGAAAACAAGTACGGACCTTATTCTTTCGCTTGAAATCAAGAAACTCAGGAACAGCCAACCTTTTTTCTGCTTCAGTACATTGCTCCATGACCTGATAAAAAGAAGAGAGAAGAAAACAATTGAAGAGCGCATACGGCAAAAATCTTTATCTAATTTAGAACTATGTTGTAGCCACATCCACTTAGTTGTGGCAACTGTCTTGTTGAACACTATTTTGGTTAATCTCTACATGACCACAATGTATAAACTCATACATTCAAACCAAAAATGGACTGGAAAACATAATAAGACTAATAACAACAACAAGAACAACAACAGAGCCATTATCCCAAAGTGTTGGGATCGGCTACATGAATCCGTTTTCTTCCATCCAGGACTGTTAATGGTGATCTCCTAGGTTAATTAACAATCTTGTTCAATTCCCATCATCATAACCAAAAAATCACCGCAAAGCGATAATGATATTGATCTTAAACCAGAATGGGAGAAGAGTGGACCGTGAGATTTAGGAAAAAAATGATGTTGTACAGCAAACTCAAGGCAGTCATGACACTAGGAAAAACATTTGAAGCTTGACCAGACTATTACATGACTTCACATGGTACTATGGTTAAATAACATACCTTAGTTGCAGTTTTCTTCATTATTGACTTGTAGCCTTCTTTATCAATCTTCCGAGTTTTGTATAAAGGCATGAGCAGTGATGCAACATACTCCACAACTCCTTGTTTAATATGATCAACTGCCCTTGGATGACCTTCCGTTGACAATTTATTCTCTGCAATTTGAGAAGCAGAACTTTCTTCAGTATGTCTTTCATTCTTTAGAGAGGGTGACCTAAAATTTCTGTTTTGAATCTTCTTCATCCCTTAAGTGCAACCGGTTGAAAAAATCAGCATCCGCATCCATTGCTTGTGATTGCCATCTCTCAATGGCAAGATAATCCTTGACACCCCCATTACCAGCTGTATCTGTATCAACCCAAGCCTTCGTCAATCTGCTGTCTATTGCCCCACTTTCTCCTGAGTGCTCTCTGAAACTCAGTGGGCCAGCCATCTCATTTGAGTTGCTCCTCTGTGTATAATTATCCCCAGACATTTTTGAGTTGTCAAAATTGACACAAGTGGCAGTAAAATCAACAGACCAATTTTTAACCCTGCAGTTTCTGGAGTCTATTTCAGATATGCAATCCTGCTTTCCAAGAATGCCACCAGACCATCTCCTTCTCAAATCAGACTCCTCCATCTGTGCATATTGCTCACGTCTCGCAAACTTATGAAATGATGGTATCTTTGGAAGATCGCACAAAGCACTGGCCTCTACTTCTGAAGATGCAAACGCCTGAAGAAAGAAACCAGCCAAGTTCTGATTTCAATCCAAATTATCCAATTATTTTTATAGACAATAAGGTAAAAAAAGATATAATGTAAAACAAGGTAGAAATGTTACAAAGAGGACAAACCTCTGCAGCTGCAAGAGCAGCAGCGCGGGCAGCTTCAGCAGCAGCAATGGCTGCAGCTTCTTCTTCAGACATCACCATATCACTTTCCACCTTATGATCATGGCCCACCAAGCTTTGGGAGCGTGAGGAGTTAGCCTCAGACTTTATGTCAACCAGAGTTTCTAGCCTCACCGTCTTGGTATCTGTTTTCTTAAAATTTGGTCTTAAAGGAGAGTGGCTTCCAGTGGATAAATTTCCTCTACCATCTACTGATTCATTCAGCAATCGCATTTTTCCTGATATTAGATCTTTGGGTCGGAATTTTGAGGATTCTGAGGCAGCCGCCTGCTTCAACAATTTCAACCCTCCATTAGCAGCTTTTTCCTTGCGAAAAACTTCAATCCACATGGTGACCAGCTGGCTAGCTATGGCGCGTATATCACGACTAGTATGCACACAGACTTTCTCTTTAACAGTTTTCCCAATGCCTGCACCACATAGAAAGAGCAATATAGATAAGCATCAGCATCATCAGTTCAATTTTGGCTTATGGCTCTCAGAACCAATCAGAAGATTCAGAACTTTGAGACCATGGAATTTGACATCAACAACAGTCATGAACGTCAACCATGAATAGTAATTCTATTATGCAAAGTCTTTTGTTTCCAGCCCTTTCCTTTGCCATTTCCCATAAATCCATGATTAAAGACCTTTGAATTTCATTGAGGAAACTAATCTGATTTGTTGTCAAAAACCTAAAAAATATGATATTGCTTGATACAACCAAGAGATATTGCCGATATGCCAGGAGATGATACGGCCACTACCGGTATCAATACCAATATTCCAAACCTTGCGCTTACTCATGATTTTAGCATGTGTCATGCATTAGAAAACAGGAAAGTCAATCTTTCACGACAAGATAAATGCGCCAGAGTACAAGGGAGTATATAAACTATTTAAAAAATTTAGTCCCCATGTGCGCACATCATTCCTAAGATTTAAACTTCTGAATTTGCATCATTACCAAGAATTATATTTCTTACATTTATTTTTGACTTTATAGGTAGGCAACTCTATCCTCTCCTTTTTTAAGGGAGAAAACTCCTCCTTTTATTGGCACTCATCAAATCTTGGACCTATGACCACAAGTGTTATGGTCAACGACCTTAACCAACTTGCTCCTGGCTAGTTGGTGATTCACCAGGAACGTTGATCACCCTATCTCAATGATATGTTACCTAGATGTATAAGCTTCAAAGGACTACTACTTCATTGATATTGAGAAGACTTGCAAAATAAAATTACATGTAGCAATGAGTATCCTCTATTTATACAGACCCCATACAAAACTAAACCATACTCAAACTATGACTCATAGTAACTCAAACTATGACTCATAGTAATTCTATAAGACTTCAAATACTATTAGAACTCAACAAGTGAATAACTCTACAAATAAACTAATCACATCCCATGACGTTGAGTTTGTCCAACAAAAACTACAAAAAAAAAAATGTTGAAACAGCTGAAAATTTTATATCGATGTCGAATAGCTGAATTGTTGATAATGAAATATTAATTGTTGATGTTGATGTCGCACCAAAGAAAACTAATCCAAACAAACTTAGACCATCCACCCTTAGGATCTGAAACGAACTCAAACAACCCTTCCTTTAGACCTCAAACAAACTCAAATGATCCAAAACAAACTTAAAAATATCCGCTCGTGGGACCTTAAATGAACTCAAACAATCTTTCCTTGGGACCTCAAACAAGCTCAAACGATCCTATCTTAGGATCTCAAATAAACTCAAATGATCCTCTTTTGGGATCCTTCTCTGTGCTTGGGATCTTACAAAATATAACTCCAAAAATTAGAAACCACAAACTAAAGCTGAAGAAGTCATGATCTTCTCCGATCACCTTGAACAATGTTGATGTGCCACTACATGTACAGTACATAATTATAGCAAAACCAGTCCTAACAAGACTCACCAACACATCCAGCGCACCCAAAAACCTAAGGGTAGATATCTGGATCATCAAAATCAGCTCTGATATATTGATTTCTGGCTAAAACAATTTCAGCAGTTCTATCTACATAAAACTCTGAATTTGAATATGAATATGAATATGAAACTGAATAGGTGAAACTAAATTGGAAGATTACAATACCCCGGAATGAACAATACTCATGAAAAGTGCCCATAAACAATAACCGCATGAACAGTACTGTAAACAGTAACCATAATGAACAACACCCGCGAACAATAACTTTTTTCATTTGGTGGGGAGGAAGAAAAAAGGGAAAAAAGGAGAGAAGAAAAGGAAAAAAGAAAGAAGAAAGATGGCGAGAGTGCGTCGAGTGGTGGTGGAGATTTAAATCAAAAACCTAGGGCTCTGATACCATGTTAAACTTCAAAGGGCTACATCTCTATTAATATTAACTTATTAAGAAGAGTTGCAAAATACAATTTTATATAGTCATGAGTATCCTCTCTTTATATAGACCCATTCAAAACCAAATTCTACTCAAATTATGACTCATAGTAGAACTAGGAGTCTTAAAACTTGGATTTTATAACTGAATAACTCTACAAATTAACTAATTACTACTATATCTAACAAGAACATTAGCTATCACTCTTCCAAAAATAATATGTTTCCGGTTTAGGAGCTATATCCATTTCCACATGAACCATAATACCTTCTACAATTCAAATTGATTTAAAACTTGTCAATGAACTATTTTCTTGGGTCTGTGTCTAATTCACATTCCTAACATCATTAGCTTAAAAGAAGTCATATCATTATCACTCTTCTAACACAAGGCTGGAGTAGCCACTGGACAGCATTCATATTCCTTGATTTCATATTAGTAAAAAAAAAATAATCTAGAAATAACAAACTGATGTAGAACGGGTACGGGGAAGAAGAAAGGGGGAAAAAATTAGAATTTAGAAAAGAAGATAAAGATTTGATTTTTTTTATTCAACGCTAAGGAGATCTCTCCCCACTCTGCACTTTACCATGCAAAGATTCACAACAAAGCAACAATTAATTTGCGATGCCAAAAGGTTTTCTAAATCAACTGAACTACCAAAACAACTGCAAGTCTTCGCCTATCTCATATAAAAGACAACTCCCATCATAACCAGTATGGGACTAAAACAAAAGAGAAAATAAGCCTAAGCCTAAATTAAAGAGGAAAATAGCCTAAATAAATAAAGAGTCTGCTGATTCCCATCAATTCTCCCCAGCTTCGAAAAATTCGCCACTGACAAATGGAAATAGTGTGAACGATGAAGTCAAACCAGGAAGACTGCATAAATTCCTCAGTGGTGAATCTCATCAACAGTGGTGGCTGCAATGGACGAACTAAAAATCATTGTGCCTTATGAAAGTGCAATAACAAGTCAGGTCATCGACGTTGAACACCGAGCTGATCCCAAGATCACGGGAAAAATTAAGCTCGTAGGCGTTGGAACCAAACCTCCTCAAAACCTTGTATGAACCCATGCGTCGAGTATGAAGCCTTTTCAAGTTCCCAGTAGAAACCTCTTGGGTGCACCCTAATCAGCTCCTCATCACCTATTGCGAGGTCTTGCAGTCGCTTGTGAGACTCTACAGTAGACTGATAGTTATAACTGTTGATTGTCATTTGCCTTGTATTATGATCAACAACCACCCATGCAAATGTGGTGCAGATGGCTCAACTATGACAATGGGTGGATTCCTGTGAGAAGAGAAAGAAGGCCGAGGAAATTCCTAGGCCTGAGAGTAAACCCATTAATAGGATACTGAGGCGAAAAGTTAGATCTATTCACTAGGTAATATGGTATCTTGTTGGCGTGTCGGTGACTGTTCCCTCCCTGTTATTTCCCACATTCGACTTGGGCTTGGCAATTTTCAACATTATCTTCTTTTCTTTGAATTTAAATTCATAAGTGTTAAACCTACCCAGACTAGTCACGTCCAAGTCATACAACCAAGGCCTACCCAACAAAATGTGTGCAACATCTCTAAAACATCACACCAAACACGATCCTCGTGTTAGACATGTGGATAGAAACCCGACAACGCTGGGTAATAGATTGAGCAATCTTATCCACCAATTCACGTTGCATGGGTGGGGATGTGGTTCAACCTTAGAGACCCATCTCCTCAAGACCTATCTTGGCAATGATGTTCACACAACTACCCCCATCTATCAACAACTTATAATTTTCTCCTCATGTGTAATATAGGTGTGGAACACACTGGACCGATGCCAGTTCTCATCTCTAACAACTGTGTGTGAACACCTAACTACACCCAACTGCACCAAATTGGATACTAGAAACCCTAACATCATTATCAGAATCAGTCGCGCTACCAGTGGGTTCGTAAGCTACTGTATTGATCTCATCATCGGCCTCTCTAACTAGAAGATTTCTAGAGGAACATTGCACAACAACGTGATCATAACCTTGACACTTAAAACACTGACAATCCTTAGTGTTCTTAGAAGATTGACTTATCACAGACTTGCCCTTAGGGTCTCTAGTGATGTGAGTGTGTAGGCTAGGTTGCTCCTAAGGTTGAGAAAATCTGAGGGAGATTTCTATGCCTTCAGCTACCTGACTTGCTTGCTCAAGGTCTCTATCTTGTGGGAGTATAATGAACATAGATCGTTGGATGTCTGACCTTAACCCAGAACGATACCAAGATATAGCTTGGTAGGAGTCTTCTTGCACCTCACAACATAGGGTTAGGTCAAGTTCGATAGTGTAGTCTTGAACTGACCTGCTACCCTAACGAATGCTTTGCAGTTTATCTAAAAGGTGATGCTTATAGGAATCGAGAAGATATTTCTCTTTAAACTTTTGTTTCATTTCCTCCCAAGATTCTATTGAAGCCTCACGCCTCGTGTACTCTCTCTTAGTATTTTAAATATCGGATATCAGCGATATATCGATTGGCAAAATTATATACCGAATACGGGATACCGGGTGATATATCGCAATATGATACTATATATCGGACATCATTTCGAACGTCATACCGGATAAAGAATATACAAGTGATAGCCTATATAAATCATATGAAACTACTTAAAGTAAGTTTAGGGTCATAGTCTCATAGGGGATACTTACCTTTTGTAGAAACTCCCCAAATGTATTTATAGAAGCTCTTCAAATGCGTCATGTATATATCGGATATATTCATCTCGGATATCGGTCGATATATCGGCCACTTGATGATATATCAGCCCATATCGGTCCAAAATGATATTCGATAAAATTTTGCACTATCGTATCGTTTTGGATAAAATACTGATATCTCAGCCGATATACCGGTGTATTGACCGAGATTTAGAACAGTTATCTCTCTACTACTAGGTCCAATAAATCTTTGTTGACCCTATAAGTCTCATCCTAGCAAACCTAATCCTACTTTTCTCAATAAACCCTATACCAATTAAAATAGTAATCCAGCTCTGCCATCCGGTCACTAAAAATTTTCGGATTAAGGATATCGTCAAACAAGAGAGGATCTATCTTAATCTTACACATTATATCATATTCACCATCCCTGCATCTATTGGTGTTCTCCTTTTTCCTATCTCGAGTACCATCTCTAGAGCTCTCTTTTTTATTTTTTTCTTACCCTTCTACCCTAAGTTTTAAATCTTGAAGTTCTTTAAAGATTAGATCTAGTTTGGACTCCATATCTAAATGATCAAAAGAATAGGTTCTACCACTATGAAGAAGCATGCACTATCCAAAATGTAAAAGCAGTACACACAATCACACAGATGCAAACAATTTCCCATATGTCACTAAATGTGTGCACTATATGATCAAGTGGAAAAATTTCCTAACAAATATGCAAAATGAATCCTAAGGGTGAAAATGCAAGCATGCAACAATAGAGGCAATTAACAGCAACAAATATAACTCACTATCACTACAGATATACAAGAGATATGCAACATATCACAATAATGGGAGGTGAGTTTAGAATGTACGCAAAGGCGCTTGAAAAAGCACTGATACCGAGTAGTGGCTCCAAACAACATGGTGTAGAGACCGAATCTGTTGCCCAAAAGCTGCGAAATCTTTCCAGTAGCTCCGCGACTCAGCTTTGAATCCAACACTTCATACGAAACTCGAATCAGACTCCGAACGGGCCAGAAATGGACTCCGGATCAAAACTGTGATGTTGTTCTACAGTGAACAGTGATGGCTTAGATCAAGCCGATGAGGTCAGCTTGGCTCGGCCGACTTCAGTGGCGGCTCTGACGGCTTGGAGTCAGATCGGGTCAGGTCCACGGCTCGGTCGGCTCGGGTCGAGCCGATGATGTCAGTGTATGAGCCAATGACATCAGCAACGGCTCACGGTGGTTCAGGTCTGGCCGCGCGAGTCGGATCCGAATGGAAATGGGTTTCTAACTTAATCCTGTTGGAGATCGAGTCAGATCTGAAATCAAACCCGATTACACCCGTCCTCTTCCTCGTGCGAGAAGGTTGCTGGATATGATGGAGAAGTCGGTGGTGGATCTGGTGTCGACAGAAGAGGAAGCGTCGGCGGCGGTGTTTATGGTTGCGGGATTGACATGACAGCGACGGGAATTTGAGGGATCTGAGGCGGAGGAATCTGAGCGGTGATGATGATAGCGAGGTTGAAGTTGGTGTCGGCAAGTTCTGACGGCGGTGGGGGGAGCTTGAGGCAATTCTCAATGGCGAGGACACAGTGGCGGTGGTCTTCGAGGGCGGAGACGAGGTTGTTAGCGTTGTGCTTATATGCTAAAGTCAGTGGCTTCAGCAGAAGGCTGCGAGTCAGCGGTGACGATGAATTTGCTGAAGTTCAGTGTCAGCGTCGGCGTCGGTGATGTCGCTTGGAGATCTTGGCGGCAAAGGTGGTAGGATGGCGCAACGGTGACTGGATTTGGATTTGGGTTCTGTGGACAACATGTTGCGGGAGGAAGACAATGGAACAGTTCCTTTTTTATTCTTTTCTTTTGAATTTGATTTCATTTCTTTTCTTTCTTTTTTTTTTAATCTGATTTGGGGTTTCAGATTTTTTTCTGGAAAACTAGAGAAAAGAAATAAGCAGAGAAGAAACTAGGAATTTATAGAGAAGGAAGCTAGGGTTTTTGTGGAGGGGATTTTTTTTGCGGAGGGAGAGATTCTTGTAGAGGAAGAAAAAGCAGAATTTTAGATCTGATACCAAATTAATGTAGAACGGGTACAGGGGCGAAGAAAGAGGGAAAGAAAATAGGGTATATGAAAGAAGATAAAGATTTGACTTTGGATTCAAACCAAAGAGATGTCTCTCCCATTCTGCAATTCACCATGCAAAGATTCACTAAGCTATCAAAACAACTACAAGTTTTGGCTTTATATAGGCCTCATACAAAAGACAACTCCCATCATAACATGTATGCGACTAAAACAAAAGAGAAATAAGCCTAAGCCTAAAATAAAAGAAAATAGACTAAAAAATAAAAAGCCTATTGATTCCCATCACAAACTACACACATACTCTTGATTAGAAAACCAAAACTTATAATCACCCAACTTCATAAATAAGCCCATGTCCTTTTTGTTTGTTCACAAAAGATTACATAATATACAGAATACAGCTGCAAAAGTTAAACTATAACATTGCCAAATATACTAAAGATCAAACATATTCTTAGATGACCCTTTTGTGAATTATATGAGTTAACAGTTAAGAGTGAGTGAAGCTACAACCAAATAGTTGAATTGAGCCTAAACCCCAGAGTTCAAGAAGCATAATGGACCTTGCAAATAGAAATTATACCAATAACATAACCTACAATATATCAAAAGCATAACTTATTTTTCTTGCTTTCTTCTTCCTGTTTTTAATAAAGACCAAAGCCCAGTCTTGAACCTGGACCACCCATAACATTCCCCCAAACCCTGCACACATGTACTTCTACCTCTGAGCCAGGCCCCTGGCGGCAAAAGCAAAATGTTAATTTTCATCAAGATTGCTACCATGCATCAAGTGGTCATAAGAGGGATTCATCTTAACCACAAAAGAAATGATTGCAAAGTACCAAACAAGCTGATGTGCATATAATAACCTACACCACAGATGATCCCTACTACTTTGCAACTGGCACTAAGTACCATCCATTGTGACCACTTGATGCAGGGGTAATTGACCTCCAAAAGAAATTGTATCTGAACGCTTTTATCATTTAAAATGTTGTGAAATGACTGAGTCAATTTACAGGTAATATGACTATATATATATATATATATATATATTCAGTGTTTAGGATCAGATTCCCTGCCAAGTTCATCTAGAAGAATTTGATCTAACATCTGTCATATTTGAGCCTAAATTCTATCAAGTTAATCAACAAACTGATATATAATTAAAACCAAGCCTCTAATGATGGTTTAATACATGTCATGTACAGGCATACAACAAAACAAACAAACAACAAACAAACAAACAATTCAACAACATATTACTACAAGATAAATGCTTTTGGTGTGTCCCTGGGTAAGGTCTATGAAAACTTAGGTTAAACTTTTGCCCCTACGCGTATGCATCGCTACTGAGATTAAGGATTCGGAATTCTGTAAGTTTCACCAAACACTTCGGTTAAACTATACCAAAAAAATGATGCCAAGATATAGACCTCTAAAAATTTTGGTTTTAGTCCTCCAATCACAGTCGCCCCACTTGTTTCTTCTTGACTAACTCTCTCCATTTCCCATTCTCAAACAAAGCTGTTTGATGCTATTTTATGAATTATCTTAGATTCTAGACAACAACAACAACTAAGCCATATGTCCCAAGTATTTGGGGTAGGCTACATGAACCAAAAGAGAATTACGCCGGATCGGGCACATGAATCAGCTTTCTCCACTCATTCCTATCGAGCAATATGCCTTCACTGAGACCTTTAGCCTCTATATCTTGTCGTATTACCTCCATCCATATTTTCTTCGGTCTCCCCTGCACTCTTTTAACTTGCCCTAAATTGATACGCTCTACTCGCCAGACTGGCGCATCTGTAAGTCTACGTCGCACATGACCAAACCATCGTAAGCGGTTTTGCTCTCATCTTCTCTTTTATAGAGGCTACACCTATCTTAGTACGAATATCCTCATTTCTCATCTTATCTCTCCGCGTGTTACCACACATCTAACGAAGCATGCGCATCTCTGCTACACTCATCTTATGGGCATGATGTCTCTTTATAGCCCAACATTCTGTGTCATAAAACAAAGCTGGCCTGATAGCAGTCCGATAAAACTTTCCCTTCAACCATAACGGAATGTTACGATCAGATAAAACTCCTGTTGTGTTCCTCCATTTCAACCAGCCAGCTTGGATTCTATGGTTGACATCACTATCAATCTCCTCATCCTTTTGGATAATAGAACTCAAGTATTTAAATGGCTGCTCATCGGTATTTCTTGTCCATCTAATCTCACAATACTATAATCTCGGATTTCCTGTTTACTGAATTTACACTCCATATACTCTGTTTTGGCCCTACTTAATCTAAAACCTCGAGATTCTAGAGTTTACCTCTATAACTCCAATTTGGCATTTACCCCAGCTCTCGTCTCATCGATTAGGACAATATCATTAGCAAATAACATACACCACGATATCTCATCCTGAATAACTCTAGTAAACTCATCCATCACTATGACAAATAAGAATGGACTCAATGCGGATCCTTGATGCAATCCAATTGTGATAAAAAATCACTTGTTATGCCTCCACAAGTTCTGACATTTGCCACTACTCCATCGTACATATCCCTGATTCTAGAATATAACTTAATTCAAAAGTTATCCAGAAACCATTTTGTTGAGCTCTGTTGTCTAATTAAAGTCCAAGGTTGTTGACGCGAAGGGCCTGACATCCTTTAAGAGCACTTCCAACGCAAGGTTGGGTTGTGCACTAATATTTCTCAATTGTTAGATTAATGTATAATCTATACGCCCACACAAAATAACACAACATGCATATGTTTTGATTAAAATATAACAAAAGGTTTAGTAGAATTTTTTTCCCACTTTGTAATAAATTGTAATAGTGTGTATGTCCTTTTCACTTATTCACGTAAAAATACAGATAATCTCCTTGTACATTATTATTTGCTATATAACTGCGAAAAAGCTTGAACTACACACATCTTTCTTTACTAATTAACTATAGATTCCAACTATCGGTAGGATTTATTTCCATTACTCCATTGATAAGGAACAGGTCCATCACAATGCAAACTCTGATTCTTTAATATCCTGGTGGTATACAACTTTTTTATCAATAAAAAACAATTTCATGACATTTTAATTTAAAATTATTCATGAAAATAACTAAGATAGTGAGTTAAAGTTTTCCATGCACCTTGCATGTACCTCTTTAACTAGTGCTTCTGTATGTGCACACACAAATGCACATGCGTGAGCGCATAAACAAACACACAAAAACACACCTAGCTTAATTCCCACCGAGGTAACACCATCATCAACATAGTTTATGCATGTAACTGAAGTCTGTTACAACTTCATCAAAAGATTGAACTCATTTTTCTCATCAATTGTTTCATATCCATATCCATTATTATCCAACTAGGAGACCATATTCTTTTTCACAAAATATTGCATACAATATCTTAACAAACACCGTATTGTAGCAAGGTTAATAGGAATGCATAGAGCTGTGGTAGGCAAATAAAAATGGGTATGAAGCATGGTTTAAAGTCTCAGTGTCGGTATCGGTATCGACCAATGTGTTTAGTATCAATATCGTCAATATTGGTCATAAATATCGGCATATTGGAGGGTGATTTATCGTGTTTTAAAAATCGGCCGAGTCGGTCGAGATATCGTCTGATATCTCCTTTTTTACCTATTGTCGATACGATATGAGAAAATCATTCGCCATATCATTTGCAGCAAAAAATGACTGATATTTGAAATATCGGCCAATAAATCGCCCGATATTTGCCGATAAATCGCCCGATATATCACCTGATATGAAATAACTATTTATTGTACAACTGCATGCAAATGTACATTTTTTTTACTGTCTTTGCAAGCATATTACATCATTCTTATTAGATAGATGATATCTATGACTCTAAACCAACTTTTAGTTATTAATATTTCATTATATATAGTGTCTGATATGAACGCCCAATATGCGCGCGTATCCCCGATATCTCCCCCGATATCCGAAAACCGATATGAAAAACCCCCATACGATACGATCCCGATATCCGATATTTAGAACCTTGATTGGAATTCTTAATTAATATAAAATAGGTTTTGCTCCTCCACTTAAACTCCTCCCCCCCCTTTTTTTTTAATATAATGTGGAATAACTAAAGTCCTAAGGTAACTTGTGGTATTGTATTAGCTACAGATCAACATGAGGAAGCCAATTTGAATTCCTCACTCTGAACATCATGAAGATACACTTATTAAATTAAACTTCAATTTGGTTCCTTCAGTAACATTGTGCCTGAGAGAAAATATTTATTCCGATTAACAAACCAGGTCATCTTCCCTATTTGTACATCTATTTTTGTTGTCAAAAAGAAAGTTGAAAGGACGTGATATGACTGCAAGACTTTTAAACCGCACGCCTTCTAATATATGCATCCAACAAATCAAATAGACAATTGGAATTCTATCTCACTAACCTCTCTTACTTAGATGCCTTGCTTAAAAGAAAAGAAATAGCATGACAATCACCAAACTTAGCATGCCAGGTTGACAATTTAAGCCCATATTGATAAATGATGGGTGAAGACTTGCATGGTGATTATGATTGCTAATAAAAAATAAATCTC